>VDFB02220708.1:0-89160 GCA_007258455.2 Sequoia sempervirens | reverse complement strand
GGGTAGAGGGTATAGGGGTTGAGGGATTAGGGTTTAAGGTTTAAAGTTTGAGGGTTGAGGGTAGAGGGTTGAGGGATTAAGGTTCAAGAGGGTTGATGGATTAGGGTAGAGATTTTACTAAGTGGGTTTAAGGGTTGAGGGATTAGGGTTGAGGGTAGAGGGTAGAGGATTGAGGGTAGAGGGTAGATGGTTTAAGGATTTAGGGTTTAAGGGTTGAGGGTTTAGGGTTTAGGGTTTAGGGTTGAGTATTTAAGGTTTTATAGGGTAGATGCTAGAGGGTTGAGGGTTTAAGGTTGAGGGTAGAGGATTGAAGGTATAGGGTTGGGGGATTAGGTTTGATGGTCTGATGTATAGGGTAGAGGGTATAGGGTTTGAGGGATTAGGGTTTAGGGATTATGGTTTAAGGGTTGATGGATTAAGGGTTAAGAGGGTTGAGGGATTAGGGTAGAGAGTTTAATAAGTGGTTTTAAGGGTTTAAGGGTTGATGGATTAGGGTTGAGGGTCCAATGTAAAGGGTAGAGGGTATAAGGGTTTAGGGTTTAAGCATTGAGGGTTGAGGGATTAAGGGTTGAGGGTTGAGAATTGAGGGTTGAGGTTTAAAGTATGGGGTAGAGGGTAGAGGGTTTAATGGTTTATGGTTTAAGGGTATAGGCTAGAGGGTAGAGGGGAGAGAGATAGAAGGAGTGAGTGAGTGAGAGAGAGGGAGAGGAGGTAGGAGGGAGAGATAAAAGAGAGATGAGAGAGAGAGAGAGAGTGGGAGAGTGGGAGAGAGACAAAGGGTAGAGGTTAGAGGGTAGAGGGGAGAGATAGAATTAGGATTTAAGGTTAAAGGGGAGAGAGATAGGAGTGAGTGAGCGAGAGAGAGGGAGAGGGGTAGGAGGGAGACTCCAAGAGAGAGAGAGGGAGTGGGAGTGAGAGATAGAGAAGAAGAGGATAGAGGGTGGCAATGGTTAAGGGTAGAGGGGAGAGAGGAGAGATAGAATTAGGGTTTAAGGGTAGAGGGTAGAGGGAGAGAGAGAATTAGGCTTAAGTGCAGAGGGTAGAGGGAGAGATAGGAGGAGAGAGAGAGAGAGAGGGGGAGTTAAGAGAGGGAGAGGGGGTGGCGGGAGAGACGAGAGAGAGGGGGGAGAGAGAGAGGGAGTGGGAGAGAGATAGAGGGTAGAGGATAGAGGGTATAAGGATTAAGGTTAGAGGGGAGAGAGGAGAGAGATATAATTAGGGTTTAAGGATTGAGAGTATAAGGGTTAAGGGTAGAGGGGAGAGGGGAGAGACAAAGGGTAGAGGATAGAGGCATAAGGCTAATTGCAGAGGGTAAAGGGAGAGAGATAGGAGAGGAGGAGAGAGAGGGGGAGTTGAGAGATGGGGAGGGGGTAGGAGGGAGAGATGAGAGAGAGTTAGAGAGAGAGAGAGGGAAGGAGTGGGAGAGAGATAGAGGATAGAGGATAGAGGGTATCAGGCTTAAAGGTAGAGGGGAGAGAGATAGAATTAGGGTTTACATAGAGGTATAAGGCTAAGTGCAGAGGGTAGAGGGTAGGGAGAGAGATAGGAGTGAGTGAGTGAGACAAAGGGAGAGAGGGTAGGAGGGAGAGACTTGAGAGAGAGATAGAGAGGGAGGGAGTGGGAGAGAGGCAGAGGGTAGAGAATAAAGGGTATAAGGGTTAAGGGTTAAGGGTAGAGGGTAGATGGGAGAGAGATAGAAGGATTGAGTGAGTGAGTGTGATGGAGTCGAGAGAGGGAGATGGGGTAGGAGGGAGAGACTCGAGAGATAGAGAGAGAAAGGTGACAGGTTGTCATTAGGTCCTAACACTTTAGTGAATAATCACATCAATATATCGATTGAGCAGTGTCCAACGACTGTATGTAATAGAGGACATCTCAAATTCTCTCTCAAACTTCCTAACACTAACCAACTGAATAAATTTTTTAAGCTAAGGGGCCTCTAATCTTGAAATCAAAAAATCATCTATCTAGAAAGCAAGAAAATGACTCAACCGAGAAAATAGAAAACTAAGAATCTAAAAATCATTACCAGTAAACTAGAAAGCATGGAAATGATTAATCTAAAGAATGCATAAATTTTTGAAGTAAAACATGTAAATAAATTAGGAAAAATTTATCTAATGCAAAAGATAACAAACCAACTGCTAATCACAAAACAATCAATCAAAATTAATTGAAGAAAGGTGCTCCAAACATTCAAATGTTAAGCTCAGAACTACAAACTTAGTTGCAACCTGTAGGCTTAACACTAACAGCATAACATATACTCATGAAAGTGAAATGCAAATTTAAATTTTATCTACTAAAATAAAATTCATAATGAGAAATAGAATACTTATCTATCTATAACCCTCAAGTAGCTAGCTCTCGAGCGTGTCTACTGCTACTTCAAATCACATGCACTGGAAAAATCTCTAAGTTACTTCATTCCAAAGATACATCCATGTTACACAGTAATTCAAAGAGTGGCGGGAAAACTCATATTCATATGGTAGTTTTTTTCTCAAAAGATAAATTGGTAGCATAACAATAATCTTCTTCTCTCTATTCATTATTTGTAACAGTTATATATTTATATGAAAAAAATGACTAACAAAAATCCTATTTTTTTACTCGATAGAGTCTTTTTTTTATAGATTTCCCATAGAAAAATGGACTTTAAAGCCCATTATATACAATATTAAAGAGGCTTGCATGAGCCATAAATTTTTTGAAACTAAAAAATAATAGAATTATAAAGACTCAGCCAAAACGTGTGCTCTTGGAATTCATGTGTCTGCTCGCTTGTTTTCAAAAGTATGAAGATCCGCATTCATTTCCCTTCTAACTAGAATGGTGATTGGAAGTGGAGTTGACTTATGAAATACTCAATACTAAACCATTAAATCAGCATAAGTTAGTTTAATTCGATAAACTCCAAGAAATAAATTTTGTACGCTTATTCATAGAAAGAGAGCACTTAATTTTCCTAAAGGTAATCAATTGGAAATGTTATTAAGGCTAAAAGGTTTAGATTTACATATTGAGTCAATTATATTGATGAGGTTATTTTTACCTCATCATTTCCTCCCCTTCCTAAGTCTGAGAAGGTCCTCCTGCTCTCTAGTGTTTCCCATGTCCATCATTTCTCCTATTGATTTCCTCATACTTAGCAGTGAGATCATACACATCATCTACCTTTGTGTCTAATATCTCTAGATTCCTCAAGAATCCCTGATGAAAAGTGACCCTTTGTCTCCACCTGGAAAAACTATCATCACTTTGGTCCACATTGGTATATACTGAAGGAGGTGGTGAAAGAAGCAAGGGGGATCTATACCTCATACCAATCCAGTTAATCTTTAACTCTTCAAGAATTTTTACTAAAGCTACTACTCTTCCGTAGGACCATCTAATATTAAGGGGTGAAATTATTTCCCTTTTCTTGAGATCCATACGGAGAGGGGTATACCTCTCTTCGCATGCATGCCACACTGGTCCTATTAAATGTGGCCCATGTTCTTGAAAGTAATCATCACACAACCTGAGATTGTTATTGTATTTGACCTGTACTTCCATTTTAAGTTTGACACCCAAAAATTTCTTCTTGAAAGGGAGAGGCTTCCTATGAGGGTATTTCATCTGCAACCCTACAGTCTTTTCTTCCTGAGCATACTCTCTTGATGTGTCTTGCCAGTGAAGTTGATTTTTCATAGTGGATAGGAATGATCTTAATTATACTTCTCCCACAAAGAAGTTAATAAAGAAATATGTAGACTTTTCTAAGAGAAAATTGTGAACAAAGAACTCACACAACAATTTTTGTTGTCCAGGGAGTGACTCAACAAATACTTATACAAATTCCTTGTCATCAGGGTCATGAGGCTAGTTTTGGTGAATTCTTTGCAATTTCCATCTTAAAAGTTGCTCATTAAGAAACATGGAGTACAACCTAGATGGTCTTCTACAAGATAATAGCAATTCACCAATTTCACAAGCATCATGCTTACCCCTATATGCTTGATGTAAAGATTCCTTTAACGTGAATAATTCCCTCTTTAACCTGTTATTTTCAAATTCCACATCCTTCAAGAGGTAACAATGCTCTATCCACTTCATTAACATTGGGGGAATACATACCTGGAACCAATCTATAACAATAGGTTTAGTTTGTGTCCCCTTTGATTCCATGATTGGTTGAGTGTCACTCTCCTGCAAACTTTTTTCTAACTCCACAATTTTACTCATAGAGGCATTTAACTGAATTTCCTATTGATTCTTTTCTTCTTCAAAAGCATTGAATAATTGCATAAAATTACTTTTCAAATCTTGAATACACTTATCTTTTTCACACGGAGCATTTATGATGTTGCTCACCCTATTGATTCCATTGCTGGATTTGGTATTGCAGCTGCTCAATAAGCTTTTCTTTTTCCTCCATTTGTGTAGTCAATTTTGCAATTTCCTGGTTCTTTTATGTACAATGGTAGTTTGTACCTCAATCTCTTCTTTCTATTGGTCAATATGTGTTTCTTCATCCTCCAACCTAGCTCTCAACCCCACAATTTCTACCTTTAACTTTTCCAATTCCTCATTTTTCTGACTGGATTCTATATCCCATGTATCCACAAAGAGAGATGCATGAGGAATTTCTTCATCGGAATGAGGCACATTTTCCTCCTTAGTATCCTCAGGAAGAGATGAGTGAGGCACTTCTTCCACTTTTTCATCAATTCTAGGTGCATTTTCTGCCTCAGTGTTCTCAGGAAGAACTTCTTCTATTTCTTTAGTATTCTCAGTATGAGGCATACTTCCTTCTTCAATTTCTATAGGTAAGGAGGAGTAAGGAATTTCTCCATCAATATTAGGTATGTCTTCTTCTTCATTAGTGTCCACAAAGAAGGATGCATGAGGAGTTGCATGAGGTACATTTTCCACAAATTCAGGTATACTTCCTAGTCTATCAATGAAAGGAGAGAATCCTCCCATAGGTTCATCTTCATTCTACTCTGAGTGTGGTGATTGTGTTCTCTCCCCTTTCTATTCTTCAAGTGATAGGGTTTCTTTGTCCATTTCCTTGGGAAGTTCATCCCCTTGCTTTTTTGCTTCATCCATTTCCTCATTATCAGGTGGACTATCAATTTCTAACACCTTTATTGGAGTCCTGGCCTTTTTCCTTTTTGAAGTACTGTCTACATCTTGGCATTCGATTTCACTGGCCCCTGAAGATAATTGTTTACTCCTCCATAGAGTAGGATTTTTTTGAAAAACAACTTTACTTCGTTTCTTTTTCTTTTGAGGAGAATCCTCCTCTTCTCTGGAATGCACAATTCCCACCTCCCCTTCCTGTCCTGGGGTTTGTAATTCATCTGGAAAGGTTTCTAGCGCATCACTGCTGGGATCCATGGAGGTATATTGGGATTTGGGGATGCCTAATTCTTCTGAGGAGGATTCTTCTATAGATTGCTCCTTTTGTTTAGAGGATTCTCCCTCCTCAAGTGACCTCCCTGGCTCTTCATTTTCAATTTTTTGTAGAAACCTTTTCCACTTCTTCTCTAGCTTATTGTAGAAATGATATTTACATATTAGCTGTATTAGACCATGATGTTTAAGGGGGCCTGTCCCAATTTTATAATTTTCTATCATAGAGGTGACTGAATGACAGAGAAAAGCCGGTAAATTTACCCTAAGAGTAGGGTCCTTAATGTCATGGCATAAATGAGTCAGGAGGCAGAAAGGGGGTCCCACTACTATAGTCATTTTTCCCTCACAAGTGAAATGTTTAATCATGCAAGTTGCAGTAGACCTCCAAGGTTCTGGAATAGACATTCTATGAATTCCCTTATTTTGCCCCTTGGTGTTTATGGTCATTATAGGTTGAGGTTCCCCTTCCCTATGGAAAATTTCTATTAATTTTTTATAAGGGATGTGGGTATTTTCATTCAAATGAATTCCTTTATTCTCAAAACCGGAAAGACGAGCAATTACTTTTGTACTTACCCAGAATGGTTTTCCGTGCACCATAGTCTTCCCATCTATAAAATTCTCAAAAAAATCCTTCACCATGCTTTGTGTACCCTTCAAATTGTTTCATGAAGTCCAACCATCCAACCTTTTGAAATAAAGTTGCTATATTGCTTAATGCCAGCAATGGCGCTGCAGAAGTTGGCTCAGACTTTTTCTTAGCATCTCCAATTTCTTTATCTCCTGATGAGATTCTATAAAACTCTAAAATTATCTCCTCACTAAATTGCAGATGGAAAAATAGTTCTGCGTCGATATACTCAATGGGGAAGGAACTAATTACTAGCTTTCTTGTCACCTTACTACATAATTATGATGGCCTTTCATGGGGAATTACAATTACTATCATACTCACAGCAATCATGTAAAGGGGCACAAGTTTCAAAATTATAAGGAGAATGAAGCATGCCAATTAATTATCCTCTATTCAAAATAAGTACTAACCCTTTAAATAAATAAATTCTCACATACCTTAGGTCTTTTCATTAGATCAAACGTCACTTACCTATACTAACATAATTGGATATTCATATGGTTGGTGAGGGTGGGGCGGATAATAATGGCATGGATGGAATTGTTGAAGTGATGGCGAAAATTATTATGACAAAAAGGTGTCATAATAATCTTATTTATTATGGAAGGATTTGATGTGATGTGGCAGAATAATCATAAGGGAGTAGATCTCGAAGTGGCATTAAAGAATGGGCATGCACGGGACTTAGGAAAAATTAATACAAATTTGGAAAGACAAAATTTATACAAAAATCTGAAGCATTGTCGAGTAATGCAACTGAAATAGAGAAGAAGAGAGTTCCAGAATTATCATAGAGAGATGTCATCAGAACATAGTAACCAGATTAAGGATTTTGGAGCATCGTTGAACAAATGTAGCCAAAGCAGCAACCAAAATTTATGGAGCATCGTCGAAAGATGTAGCTGGAGAAACAACCAAAATTTATGGAGCATCGTCGAAAGATTCAGCCGGAGCAGCAACCAAAATTTCTAGAGCATCATCAAATGATGCAGTCGGAGTAGCAATCAAAATTTTTGGAGCATCTAAATAGAATTCTAGAGCATCCGAGCAACATTTCGGAGCATCGCTAAAAGGATGCAGCCGGAAGAGGAACAACAAAATTCTAAAGCATCGCTGAAAATATGTAGTCGAAAGAGGAACAACAAAATTTTGGAGCATCGCTGAAAAGATGTCGCCAGAAGAGGAACAGTAGAATTTTGGAGCATCATTGAAAAGATGTAGCCAGAAGGAAGAAAGTCATGACACTTTGTCCTTGACTTCCCAAAGCACCATTAAGTGATGCATCAGAATGCAGGATCAAGACGAGAAGAGGAACCAATATGATGTGCAGATTCTGGAGCATTGCAGCAACAATTTTGAAGCATCGCAACAACAATTTTGGAGCATCGCAACAAGGTGTGCTAGAATTGGGTTCTCCAAAAGATGAAGTCCTGCAAAATATAGACCAAACTTTAGCCAAGTCCAAATGGTGGAGTTGATGAAGAAATTGAAAGAAATTTATTTATTTATTTATTTATTTATTTATTTATTTATTATTATTATTATTATTATTATTTATATGGGGTTATTTGTTTAACAACTATATTGACCCTGCCATAGTAGAGTCAATGCAGTGGATTTCTCCATGTGTTTTTACTATTTTTGTAAACTCCTCCTTGTTAACAGGTTTATGGTAGATACATAATCAGTGTCCATTAACTAGAAGAGTTTGGTGTCGCCATCAATTTTTTTAACTGGACTGAACCATTAGCAAACACTTCAGAAATCTCATATGGTCCAAGCCAGTGTGTCTTTAGTTTCCCTTGATGATCCTTGTATTTGGAATCGAACAATAATTCCCAATCCCCAGTATGGAATTCTTTTTATTTGATATGTTTTTCATGTCAAATCTTACATTGTTGTTGGGCCAATTCAGTTTGATGGATGACGTCCAAATGGATTTTGTCTAGTTCACTAAGTTGTAAGACTCTCTCAATTTGGGCCCATTTAAGATCCATGCCCAATTCCATGGCTTTCCTGAGGGTTTGGAGCTCGAATTCAATGGGCAAGAGGGGCTTCTTCGCAAAGACTAAATCATAGGGGCTATAGCCAGTGGTTGGCTTCTAAGTCATGTTGTAAGCCCAGACAGCTTCCAATAGTTTCCTAGCCCAATCTTTCCTTCCCAAAGAAACCATTTTTGTCAAAATATTTTCTAGTTCCCTATTAGTGACCTCAACTTGTTCATTTTCTTGCGGGTGGTAGGGTGAGGACTTCTTGTGACTTACTTGGAAGTGATTTGTGAATTCCAATAGGACTTTGGAAATAAACTGGGGGCCCTAGTCTGTGACAATTTTTCTTGGAGCCCCAAATCTAAGGAAGATTTTGTTATAAAGAAATTCAGCAACCTGCTCTTCCCTAGAACGCGTAATGCTTGTACTTCTTCCCACTTAGTCATGTAGTCGGTACAAACCAGAATATACTCTTTTCCCTGCAAAGGAGGGTCTATAGAGCCGATAAAATCCAATCCCTATTTTTTGAATGGTGTAAGGACTACCTGAGGCTGCAAGGGAATTTCATTGGATACGGTTGGTCTTCCTACCCTTTGGCATTCATCACACCTACAAATGTACTTTTTGATGTCCTTATGCATTGAAGGCCAATAATATCTTGCTCCCATAATCTTGTGAGTTGTCTTTTTACCAGAATAATACCCTCCAGAAGGGTCATCATGGCAGGCCCTAAGGATATTATAGGTCTCGTCTACCCTAACACACCATCGCAAAACCATATCAGGTCTACATTGAAACAAGATTACATTAATCCATTTAAAAGGGGCACTCTCTCTTACGAGGTGTTTCTTTTGTTTTGACAAAAATTGAGGTGGTACATCTGTGGTGGCTAAGTAATTTGCAATATCGACAAACCAAGGACTTTTAGTGGATCTGGGAACTCATCATGTACTTGAGCACAGTCGCCCTCATGTTTAATCTAGGATAAGACGTCTGTGATACATTGGACTTCCCTGGTTTGTCAAAAATTATCATATTGAACTCCTGAAGGAGTAACCACTTAATTATCCTTGCATTTACCACTGATTTATTCATGAGATACTTGATGGATGCATGGTTTGTGTGCACTATAACTTTGTATCTTGTGACATAATGTCTAATTTTCTTGATAGCATGCACTACAGCCAAGAATTCTTTCTTTGTTGGTGTCAAATTTTTGTTGATAAAATATATAGCATATTTCCCTCCATTCTCATCTTCTTTCCCTAGAACCACTTCAATGGTGTCATTGGATGCATCAACATAAATGTGAAATGGTAGGTTCCAATTAGGTCCTCGAAGGACAGGGCACAGGTGAGTTTCTCCTTGATAATTTCAAATGAGGACTAACACTCAGGCATCTAGATGAAATCAACATTTTTATGAAGGAGAGAAAAGATTGGGGTTGTGATTTTCCTAAAGTTTTCTATGAATCTTTGGTAGTATCTAGCATGCCCTAAGAAAATTCTAACATCAGTCTAAGTTTTCAGAATCTCAAGTTGTTGTATGACTTCAATTTTCTTGGGATCAACCTTAATCCCTTCAGCTAAGATATGATGTCCTAGCACTATTCCTTGTTCCACCATGATCAGACATTTCTCATGACTGAGGGACAACCGAAGATCCTCACACTATTTTAACACCATGTCTAGATTTGAGAGGGCTTCATCAAAAGTTGAACCATATATAGTGAAGTCGTCCATATAGACTTCCATGCACTCATTTACCAACACAGTAAATATAGCCAGGATGGCCCTCTAAAATGTGGCAGGAGCATTAAATAACACAAAGGGAAGAACCCTCTATGAAAATTCCCCCTATGGGCAGGTAAAGGTCATCTTATCTTGGTCTTCTCCTGCTACCTGTATCTGGTTGTATCCACTAAATCCATCCAAGAATGAAAAATATTTTCTCCCAGCCAAGTTATCCAACAATTGGTCCATGAATGGTAGGGGGAAATAATCTCTACGTGTCACTTTGTTAAGCTCCCTATAATCTACACACACTCTCCACTTCCCATTCTTCTTTGGAACTACAACCAAGGGTGACACCTACTTGCTGTCAAAAATTGGGTAGATGATTCCTACTTGCAAGAGTTTCTCAATCTCAGTTTTAACGACATATTTGAGGGAAAGATTGAGTCTTCGTTGTGGTTGGTGAATAGGTCAAACATCCTCAGTATAGATATGGTGTGTATAAACACTAGGGTGCATTCCTCTCATATCTTTATATTCCCAAGTGAACGCCTTAGATCTACTCACCAGAGTTTCAAACAGTCTTTGTTCTTCCATCTTAGTCAACCAACTATTGATGTTCAAAGTTTTCCTGGTAGCAACATAATGGTTTTGACTCCAGGATAATTGGATGTGACAATGTAGATGGGCCTTGTCAGTGTGTTAAGTGGACAATTGTGCAGTACATTTTTATGAAGCCGAGCAACATCTACAAAGAAATTGCAAGTTTTTGGAACTAAGTTCATCAAAGGGCAAGGTAATCCAATAAAACTATCATCAAATTCTGCTTGATCTATGTTGATTGGGTGTCCTAGGATTTCTTCTACGTCTGACATCTCCTCACTGTTGGAGTCTATTGCAATACTTTCCACGTCATTTTTTAATTCATCCTCTAATTCTTCAACGTGTTGTTCGATGACTACCATGGTCAAAGCCA
This sequence comes from Sequoia sempervirens, assembly GCA_007258455.2. NCBI lineage: Eukaryota > Viridiplantae > Streptophyta > Pinopsida > Cupressales > Cupressaceae > Sequoia > Sequoia sempervirens. The sequence continues at coordinate 78,426 of VDFB02220708.1, read as the reverse complement.
AATTTTCCTATCTAGTAGGAATTTTTGGTTCATCAACCCTTACCTTGATATGTTCAGCAAGCTTGGCAGGAGGATATAAAAACAATTGTTTACTATTAGATCCATGGGAGATGGTCATACCTCCCTCCTTGTAGTCAATTTTGGTTGCAACCATAAACAACCATGGTCATCCTAGAATTATTGGATAACTGTCTTTGGGCATAAGCGATTCAATTATCTAGAAATCCACTGGATATTCCCATCCATCCACCTTAACAAGAACGTTCTCAATTATGCCTTTAGGAATAGCTATGGATTGATTTTCCATCTGTAGGACTATAGTTATGGGTGTAGATCAGTAAGTCCCAATTTTTCCATCACATCAACAGTCATTACGTTAATGGTTGCTCCAAGGTCCACTAAAGCGTTGGGTATTGCTACCCCATTAACTATTACTATTATGAGCAAACTTCCTAGGTCATCATATCTTGGAGCAGTGATTGTTTCGGCTAACAAATCAGCAAGGTACCCATTTATATGAATAGTTTTGATTTGTTTTGGCTTTCTCCCTAGGGTTCTGATGCATAACTATTTAATCAACTAGTTCAACTTAGGGATCTCTTTAATCGCCTGTAACAAGGGAACTTCAATTTGCAATCGTTTAATTTCTTGTATCAATGTAGTTTTCGTAGGTGAAGTTGTTTCCAGAGCATCTTTCACAGCAATTGGTTCTAGTCGCTCCAGAAAAAGGGCATTGGTTTTGTCTTTAGGCATGGGATTCTTCTGAAATTCAGTTGGAGATTGACCCTCCTCCTCCTCCTAAGGTAGGTCGGTAGCTCATACTAAAGATGGCGGTTCGGGTTCATGTTGCATAGTGTCTGGGGTTTGTTCTACGGACGTAGGTGTTATTGTAGTTTTCCCAGTAGACTTCTTGACAGGTTCATCTATGATTTCTTTGATAGTCGGTTGTGAAAGTGTTTTACCAAATCTCAACTGTAGGTTTCCACAATGTATTGTGTTAAGTCTAGTGACATTGTCTTGTTCAATGGAATACACCAGAGTATTTGGATGATTTTTCTTTGGATTAGCGATTGGTTGCACTGAAAGTGGTGGTTAGTTAACTTGTTCGGTCTATTGAGTGTTATGGGGAGGTGGTAAGAGAGTCTTTTGAGTAGGCATCCTCCTGGGACCAGAATAAAACTGATGTTGGGGTTGATTCCACTAAGGAATGGAATTTTGAGGGTACCACTATTGTTGAGATTTGTTGGGCCACTGAGGGTTTCCCCAAGATTGGTTTGTCCATTTCAGTGTCCCCCAAGGATAGGTTCCCCAACTAGAGGGTACTGGAGGTGGTGTATGGGGCCAAGGCATTTCCCATTGATTATTGTTCCAATTTGGTTGGGGCCACCAGTTAGGATTGGAATTTTGGCCATAGCAAAAATTACCTCCAATTCTTTGGTTGACAATGTTCACCTCTTCCTTGACTGGAGTTGTTCTTTTCTTGGATTTTTTTATGGAATTCAATAGCTCACATTGATTGATGGGGTAATTCTTGTGACACACTTGACAAACGTCAATCTTGTCAACTTTGTCCAATGGACATTCTTTTAGCAAATGTTTATTTCGGCACCTAGGGCAATAAATAGACAAGGTCTTAGGATTTATGGTTTTAGCTTGTAAGCCATCTAAGGTGGTGTTTAGTTGGACAAGAATGTCAATCTTGAAGTTGGCCAATTCCTCACGAAGTTTATTTATGTCATTAGAACCACGTAAGGGACTGAACTTCCTAATACCTCCACGAGTACGGGAGAAATTCTGACATAATTCCATTATTTCTTCCAGTCTCAATTGGGACACATCTCCTTTTTCCATTAAGTCTAAACTCCTCTGAGCTTCGTCATCGAGACCTTTGAGGAATAAGGTATTTAAAATATAGAGACTTATGACTTCTCCACCACAGTGTTTGGACAAGAAGATAAACCTATCTAAGTAATCCTCTAAACTTTCATCCTCATTTTGCCTTATTTTGAATAGTTCTTCTTTCCTATCACTCAGCCTGCAATAACTTTGGTATTTCTCCAAAAAGATAGATTCCATTTTATCCCAAGAGGTTATCGACTGAGAAGCTAATCCCATAAACCAGTGCATAGTTGAGCTTTCAAAGTGGAAGGGAAAAGCTTTAGTTTTTTATTATCATTCTTGTAGTCATATGTTTCACACAAGACCTTGAATTCAAATAGGAACTAATTAGGGTCCTCAGTAGACAAACCTTGAAAGGTTGGAAAGAAGGTCGGTGAGATATTTTTCATTGTTATTTCGTCATCTGCATCAATAGAAATAGGATAAGTGAATGCATGTGGTGGAGGGTTATCATTGTTGTGTTTATTGGCAGCATTTCTATGGTCACCCATGGTGTTGAAAGGGATGTGATCCTCTTCCAAAATTTTCTCAATAGCACAGGATTCAAAAAAATTCAAAAGAATATGCTCCTTGACCACTATTCGTTCTCTTTCTGGGGTATATGGGAAGGTCTCAGTTTGACCCTATTCATTCAATTCCTCAGGAAGTTCTTGGTCTTAGTTTCCTTCCTCCCTACTTGTTGTTGGTACGTCAATTGGAGGGTTTTTGGTATGAATCTTCCATGGGGGCCTCGTTTCCTGACCATGCAAAAAATAAGCCAAAGAACTATTCCTATCCCTAAGAGAGGTATTCAAGATATCTCCTACTAACACTAGAAAAAGGGGTCCCTGGCAATGTCACCAAAAATTGATAGGTTGTCATTAGGTCTTAACACTTTAGTGAATAATCACATCAATATATCGGGTGGGCAGTGTCTAACGGCTATATGCAATAGAGGACATCTCAACTTCTCTCTCAAACTTCCTCACTGATCATTTCCACAAAAGGATATAAAAGTCACAGCAAATCCTAACCTGAGAATTGGACATTCCAACAGGTGACTAACATCTTCTTATGGTTGTTCATTTACATTGTCAAACCAAGGAACGTATACTTGAAATGGAGCGGCATTGTATGTGCACTAAGAACCAGTTTCAGTCACAATTTACCAGAAACAAATGCTTAAAAGGAATTCTTCTTATTTTGCAGTAATTTAATGCAAAGTCTTTTTAACTTAAGCGTAACTTAATCAAATCATAAATCATGACAACTATTACTATGAAACAAACTATGAACTGGCCTTATGCTGTAGGAACAAACACAGGGATGGATTCCCGATGCTGCAGGAACAATATAAGACTGAGTTTGCACTGAAAATTTCAAAAATGAAATCTAACTTATGATCAACAAGAAATAAGCAACTAATTAACTAAAGATACTCACTAAGTGGCCCCCCTTAGCAAGCATCAACTAGTTTATGCAAGAGTTGAACTCAAAACTTCATCAACTTTTATTCATAAACTTGGAATCAAATACATTGATTATTTTGCTTATAAGAAAACTAACACAAAACACTATCTCTTATTAGAATACTAACTCTTACACACTCTGCTGCTCACTCACGCAGGAGGAATACTTATTTATATCAGAAAAGTAACTAACTACCTGTAGACATGTCAAATTTACATCATGCATAATCATATTCCATTCATCAAATAAATCAGGACTTTATTTAACTCAAACCCAAATCCATATTTCATCCTTTTCTGATTTAAATAAATCAAGTATTTAAGTCCTAAAAATCAAAATCATCTAATCAGCATTAAATCAGCATAATCATCATCTATTTAATTTAACCCTGATTAAATACTCACCCACTTGCATTCTCTAGATTTGGCCACTTGCACATGAAATTGCATTTAATTGATTTATCAAAATCCTTATTTTCAACTTGGCATAAAGGAAGAATATTCTCCAAGAGTTTGAATCTCTAGTGGACATGTACACTTATGGAGCATTTATGAGACCTTACATGTCTCTGCATGTCCCCTTCAAAGAGTCAGACTCGACTGTTCATTGCTCAAGTTCAAATTCAAATTCTCCTCTCATGGGGCTCTTTAAGATCTTGCATCCATCCAATGATCGCATCTTCGACAGAGTGTCAGCTAACTTTCGTGAGAGTCAATCTTGGTCCGCATTGGTCCATTTTCAGTATCAACATTTGAAATCTTTAAATCCTGAAGCTTCATCCTCCAAACCGATCCTTCACAATCTCTCCACGATCTGCTTCCTACAATTTTATGCAAGGTTACTCTCTTCATTTGAAGTTGAGTCTTGTTCATCATCCTCCACCAGTACTTCCATAGCGTTTTTCGTGCCACAGGCACGGTCGAGAGTTGGAAGGGTCACTAGCACATGTGACACCAATCCACTATGGAATAGAGTTTTGACTATGCTTTTATATGCTCACATTTGATTATCTTTGTTTATCTAATTTGCATGATTCATTATAGTCAAGTATTTCATAGGGATTTCAAATCTAATGTTTTGCAAAGGACTAACATGATGAAATTATGTTAAAATTATTAACCATTTGCAGATTTGATGTCCACAAAATGGCGCTAGAAGGAGGGCAGTTTCATTGTTTGAAACTTCGTAAAACCTTATTTTCACGTTCTCATTTGAGTTACCGTTTTATATTGTCTTAGCTTTATACTTTAAATAAGATTCAGCTATATTTTCTATGGGTCATTTCAGCATAAGTTGTTTCATTTGCATAGCGTACATTTAACTGGTAGACTAAAATCATCTATATCAGAAAATTGTGTTACTTCATTGACTTCTGCTTTTGTAGCAGCCTCACTTCTTGTTCTATACAGGTATTCTATTTTACAACATTCATGTACAGTTAGTCTTTTAGTAAAGATTTGATAAATTATCTCTGACATGAGGTTAAAAGTCACTTTGTCAATACCATTGCCAGTCATTGGACATGATAGGAACTTATTCCTACTGTGCAAGACATGACTTATTCATATTTTTTGAATCCATCACATAGATTCATCAGCCAACCCCTCGAGCCGTAAGCTATTAGAATACATCTGTTACTTAGTGTGTGGGAGATATTGCACAGAATTTCTCTATTTGAAGTGTGTTGGCAACCAAAGTTTTTAGTATCACACCTACCAAATGCATTGACTTGATAACTGCAAATTTGTTTTACTCTTTATATTGAGCTTGATGTCTGCAGATCGCTCCTCTGGACATATAACGCAAATCAGAATGTGTACCTTCTCTAAGAGAGTTGCACACCGATGCTCCAGGCTCACTGCAAATCATGGCATTTGATGATACCACATCCCTCGTATCAGTAGCTCAGTGTGCTGGAGAGGGTCGCATCTAAAGGAGGAGAGTAAAGAAACATCAAAAGAAAAAGGGCGTTCAGTTGTTATGTACACAGGAATAAGTGATGACAGACCCGCGCTACCATCTGGGAAGACTATCAAGTCATACTTAAGGGCTATTGACACTACTGCCAGTCAATATCCTCATAGAAAATAGAAGAAAAGAAAGCGGCTCACTGTGGAGACCGCACCCTCCACCTAAGGAAGTGATGACCCTTGCAGACAATGCCCCACCACCTAAAGCACCCTCATTGTAGCAGTGTCAGTTGGGAAGAAATGAAAGCGGCTCACTGTGGAGTCCGCACCTTCCACCTAAGGCAACAACAGCCCTTGTAGACCATGCAGACCCCCAAATCTCAAACACAAAGTCATTATCCAGATGCATTTGCAGGATACGAGAGGCCACGAAAGATATCTAACCCTGTCATTCATTTTGATTAATCTCTCATCAGAATAGAAGTGAGATTTCTATGTACATAATCTTTGTTGTCTAAAACTGATCTCAAATAGCCTAGTGCGACTGACAGGAAGCTGCCATCATAAAAGCACCATTTTTTGGAGTAGTTGAAAGCTTATGGAGTTATGTTTTAAATTGTCTAATCCTTTGTAAAGCTGCTCGTGCATTTGGTAGCATTAAAATAACATAGGAGATCTTTAATGTTCGCTGCTTTTTAAGTATGATTGATATCTTTTTTCGTTGTCTTTTGCAGGGACAAGATTTGTGAATCTATGCTACTATTTGTTTTTTTAACTACAAATTATGATTGATGTTTATCTGATTAAATTTACGGTTCCCATCATTAATACTTGGCTGCGTAGAAATCAAATTTGCTTCTATTTCTGACAGTAGCCAGACTTTTGTGATAAGTTGCAGATTTGTAAGGACGATATATATTTTAAAGCTTGGTTTATACGGTTGGAGGGAGTTTCAAATTTGAATCTTGCAATAAATTTTTAGAGGGGGACAAGTTATTACAAGTTATTGACTTTCAAAAGTGTCCTCATTATTATGGTTATTTTGAAATGGCAAATATTTGAGCTTATGATGGTAAATTTTCTTTGTGGTTGGGATAATTTATTGACTTTCAAAGTTTATGAATTATCACATCATTTTGATTATTTTAGGGATAGCCAAATATTTGAGATTATGATGATACTTTTGAAAGATTTATCCTTGTAGGTAATTTATTGGCTTAATGCCTTTAGTAATGTGGATGGCTATAACAAATATGATGCCTTCTCAAAATAGGATCATTAATGACTTAGTTATAAATCCTCTTTTTATTATCATCAATTATGATCATGTTATTGTTTGAAGTCAAATTGGATTCTCACATAATTGTCTTTTCTTTTTATAGGTACAAATGAACAACGAAGGTACAAGAAAAGCGAAAAGTCAACAAGGAGGAGGCTAGCAAACGAAGACGAAAGGAGGATGATTTTTTTTGAAAACACAATGTGTTTTTTAACACTTTAAGTGTTTGATCAACACTACTTCATGAAGTTGTTTATCTTTTTCGTTTTAGAACACTAATTTTCATTTGGGTCTAAAACGAACAATTTGATTTTCATTGCAAAGGGCTTAAAACGAATCTTAGGACAAACTTACTAGAGTTCGTTTTGGGTTAAAAATTGAACAAGCAATCTTCATATTTCATTTGGTGCTTAAAATGAACTCACAATTGCTTTGAAGGCTATAAAATGAACAAGTGTTTTGTGTGATTTTGTCTTTTGAGTGCGTATCCTCTCCCCTTGCGCTTCGTGCGATCTAGGGTGCAAGAGAAACACTCAAAATACATTTTATTGCTTTGAAACACTTCAATTTGGGCTTAAAAATTGAACATCTTATGCGAGTGTGAGTAGGGGCATTTTTGCATACATTCTCTTTCTTTGTGCCATCAAAGATTGATCGAGTTACGGATTGTGTCTTTTCTCACTTTTGTTTATCTTAGAGGGCCTGCCTTGGGGAAAAAGTACTCACCCAAGGGACAACTCAACCGGTAACACTCTAAAGCCAAGAGTATTTCCAGCCGGGATATAAATGAGGGTTTTGGATAAATTCCATAATCACGTGGTTGGCTTTGACAAGATGGATCCGAAAGGGGACTCTTGCCGTATGGGTCAATCTCCACGAACGGAAAGTCCTTACTAGAACCCATGTGCTAGAATTTTCCAAAATCCTTAATCTATTTTTTGGTGCAAGAACGGTCGTTCTGAAGCCACCCCACACTCTTACGGTCTTCTAGTAGAGATGGAAATCATGCCATGGGAGTTTCATGGGTGTTGATGCTTGGCTGCCCCGATGACGTTAATGAGCCGTGGAGGGGAGCCAGTGGGGTCAAGCATCTAACCATCCGCTAGAGATAAGCGTAGCTGGACTTGTCCAAGTGGGAATCCAACAAATATTGTCTTACACATCCATAGGGCTTGTAATTGTTCTTCGTTTGAAAACACAGTGTTGTATTCAAAAACATTTTGCAAACAAACATTCAACATGATTCTCAAAATTTCAAACCCTCTTTGAAGACAAATATCATTGACTTAATCCATATGTTACTACTTTCCCTGGGATTCACGTCCATAGAGGTTCCTAAGCATTGGATTATACCTCAATTTGTCTTCTTGAGTAAACAATAGGAAACCCTTGCCTTAAGTTCATTGAATTTCCACATAAAATATCTTGTGGGGTTTAAAGAAATTAAGACATTGGACATCTTAGTTTGAAACCTAATCAAGAGTTTGTTTGTGGTAAAAGAACTCATTAAGCAAAGATAATGAATTGGACCCCACACATGTGCTTGATACCTTTTGGTCATATTGGTCTTTTATTGCTCTTAGAGAAAAGTGTGTTCTTCAATACCTTGGCCTAGTAAACAAAGTCTCTCTAAGTCTCTTAGGATCAAATCAAACACTTCATCCACCTCAAACATTTATCAACATCATCCCACAAACAACTTTAGATCTTTGCAAACATCATTCTAGACTTGGGTACATCCTTAAACCAAATCAAAATCATTTGTTTAGTTAGATGTATGGGAATGCATCCTTTTTCATACATTTAATTAAATTAGCAATCCTTTGAACAAATTCATCCTTAGATCACATCCAACATCATAGGGTTTACAAGTTCATCATCCAAATCAAACAAAATCAACATCAAACCCTAAGTCTAGCATTGATCCAAAGTTCCTAAACGTTTGTCACTCATATCATTTACACATTTCATCCTCCATCTTGTCATTGGTCCTAAGAACCTTAGAGGTCACTTTTGCAACAAGGTCAAAACACAAGAAGAACATGGAATATAAACTTGATCCATACATCTTGGGTAATCCAAATCAGTTGAATCTTCAAAGCCTTGCAATGCCTATCAATTATCAAAGTCATGCATGGGATTGCCTTGACAAATGTCAATGGTACAACAAGTGTGAGTATGCCCAATCTGAATTTTGGAACACATCTCCCCATGATAGATTTAAATCAAAGTCCAAACTTACAAGTCTATCCTCCAAAAATCAATACATAAGTCTTCAAATGAGCAATGTCATTCCACCAAATCCCTACAAACCAAATGTGGATGTACCAAGTGCAAGTTTTGAAACATGAATCCTAACTTAGGAAAACTTTGGAAAAATGATTCCCAATACCAACAATGTTCATTCTATCATGCCAAATCTAAACATCATCCCAAATCAGAACATTATCCAAAGTCAATTTTCCCATAATCCCATTCAAAAACCACAAGTAGAGCATCCCAAATCCTTAAACAAAAGCCAAATCAACTATCTCAAGTGAGTCAAGATCAAAATCAAGAACAAATTTGGCGAGATCAAATTGTGAACTTTCCAAAATAGTTGAGGCATTGCGCCAAGGGAAATCTCCACCACCATTACCTACATCATTCCTTGGTTTAGGGCTTCCCCCTTTACCTAACACCAATCATGCCATCCAAATCAATCCACCTAACATCAATCAAACCATCACGACAAATCCTTTGAATATACCATCGACATCACACCAATGGATGGTATCCAATCAAGCAACAATGATGATCCCAACCAATCAAAATACGGTCTCCCAAGGACCTATCACCTCGGTTATTCCAACCATCACTATCCCTTCAATCATTCCAACCACCACTATCACGCCCATCACATCTCAAACCCCCACAATCAATCCGAGCGTATCTCAAACACTTGTCACTACATCCAACATGATTCTAAATCCACCACCACCCCCACCACCACCAACTTCCACCACATCAATCCAATACAACGCAACATTACAAGCTGCTTTTCAAAAGGGATTACAACGATATCTAGCCATGCAACAAGCAAAACAAGCTCAACAAGTGCAACAAGCCTCTCAAGCTTCCCAACAAGCACAAGCAAAAACACAAAAAATGACAATTGTTGAGAACAAGGATCAAGATAAATCCATCAAAGATCACATTGAAAATGTTTCTATCTCATCTGAAGATCAAATCAATATAGGTCAAGAGTCACTTTTTAATCGTGATCAAAATCTGCCAACAATACCCAACAATGATCCAATTCAAGAAATGTCAACATCATTTGACCCTATGGTCAAAGACATTGGAAATCCCTCCACCACAATTATCGAAAACAATGATCAAAACCTCTCCATCGAGGAGCACATTGAGGATGTATCTGCACAATCCAATGATCAACTCACCATCCATCAAGAGCCACTTTTTAGTGAACTCTTTCAAGGAGTGTTAGGATTATTTGATCCAATTGACATAATGCACAATCAGTTTACTAATGATCATGACGAAAATGTCTCTACATCACTTGATGAGTTAGAGGACATATCTCAAGAAGTTATTCCAAAGCAAGATCAAAATCTTTCACTAAGGTCTAGCAATGGTCATTTTCAAAACATGTTGATCCCCTTTGACCTCATGGTTACAGATGCTGAAGGAACCTTGAAATTGACCATGCCTAATGTCGACATTCAAAAGTCCTTTGTAAGAAATCCATCCTTTGAAGCTGCCCCATGTCAAGAACTTGATCTAAAGCATGTCGAAAGCAACTCCAAAATCATTCAAGATCAAGAATTTGTATCTTCAAGATACTACAATAATCTAATGGACACTCTCCTATCTATGCAAGATGATCATATCCATACTCCTCCATCTACCCATGAGATGCTTTCTTTGGATGGAAACATAGATGATCGTTATTCAAAACAGGATCCATTTATTCCTGACATCATTGCACAAAAAGAGCAGATTATCAACTCCTACAGTCAAACTGAGTTATCAACATCAGGATCAGATATATCCTGAATTTAGATTGAGGGCATCATGAATAAAGATATCCAACATTATCCGCTCAAGGAAACAAGTCAAATAGAACAGGATATTCCAGAGTTAGTAGAACAGCAAATGGAAATAACATCACCTATGGTGGTCATTTATCAGAGAATTCATTCTAAACAAAAGCTCTTAGAAAAGGCAGAATCAAAGCATGAAGGTATTACTTCCACCATACTGGGGGCAACTTCGTCTCAAGCAAACGTCAACGTAGGGAGCACAAAGAATCCTTATGATGAAACTAGTGTCAATACTACAACCAGCCACGCCATGAATCTTCATCCACCCATCACCCCATCCACGAGTTGGGACCAAGATCAAAGGAAATATTTAAATCAAAGTACGAAGAACGCTATCAAAGCAAAAGAAGCAAAGCATAATGGACAAATCAAATACATATGGATACCAAAGAATACAAAGAAAGATCATCCCTATCACACTCCATCAGTCAAAAGAAACGGGGAAAAAAAAAAAACGCATCAAAGAAAAAAAAAGCGCTTTTCAATGACATACAAAGTATATCAGCAGTTGGTCCTAATTCCATGCACACTTTCGTATCCACCATCATTTCATCTTCCCAAGTTTGGAGAGTCAAAGGTTCCAAACACCAATCATCTCTTATCCCTAAACGCATCTCCATCCATGCCTCCATGATATCCAATTCTCATATTAACCATGTATTGGCAACGACCCTTCATCATAAGGATTCGAAGGCACTTTATCGCGATGTACGCACAGAGACAGAGTTAACCCGGTATCGACGAAGCAGATCAAGAATCCCATAAGTGGCATTCAAGTGCACATATCTTAGCAAAAAGCTTCTTCAAGCAAGATATCGATGGCACATTATGACAGAAGCGTCTACGTCAACACCACCAGGTGGTTCAGCATGAATCTTTCAGAAAAATACAAAAAAATCAAAAAAGCAAAAAATCAAAAAAAGGATTGAAAATAGTAAAGAGAAAAATCGTCCTCTAGTGAAAACCACTACGGTGGCGCTTTGGGCAAGACCATGATGAAAACCTGGCAAACAGGTGTCATGAGTAGAATCGAGCATCTACGTACGCCAGTTCAGATGAAAACATCTCATCTCATCCCATCCATAATAAATCGAGCATTCCATCCATCTTTATCCATAATAAATCCATCCATCCACGAACCATTTATCCAATCCATTTTCATCCATCTTCATGATCCATAGTCCAAGTTATCTTGATCTTGATGAAATTTTGGGGCACGCTTTACACTTGCGTATGGTAAACATCTTGACATGGGCCATTTTCAATAATCCTATCCTATACAGCATTATCTGAGCCATGAAGCATTATCCAAATGAGCATTTGTTATCCAAACACCTTATGTTATGGCAAGATAATCCATATCCATCCATCCATACACCTATCCAAGCATCCATCCTTAACATTCCATACATTGCTAGACATTGGGGGAAAATATATACATCTTGCTTCGAGAATAAATCTTGGTCGATGCCTCTAACTTATGTGGTGATCCGAACATTGGAAAACATGAAATAAAATTGGTCAAACCACTTGTGAGCAAAAATCCAAATCACTAGCTCATGGCACATTTTGTCGAGAAGACATTCCTTATTAGTCTTCATCTTTCATCGAACATCAATCGATATCAGTCACATCTAAGTTGCACGTCAAATGTCACATCAAATCATCCAAACATCTTTTGTTCCAAACCAAGCTTTATCAATCCTGATCAATCCATCCTTGCATTGTTGTGCATCCTCAACAATGTTATCCTCATCAATCTTGATCAATCAATCCATTCTTGTATTGTTGTGCATCCTCAACAATGTTATCCATCATCAATCTCGATCAATCCATCCATCCTTGCATTGTTGTGCATCCTCAACAATGTTATCCTCACCAATCCTAATCAATCCAATCATTGCATTGTTGTGTATCCTCAACAATGTTATCATCATCGTCAATCCATCAACCTGATCAATCAACCTTAGCTTGGTTTTTAGATAAATCCTCGAACAAATCACTGATATCGTATCCATATCCAAATCGTCAAAATCGTGCAAAAAATCCAAAAACATCAAAAACATCAAAAAAATCCAAAAACAAGTCGAAAACAAAAAACATCAAAAACATTGAAATCTGAATCACGCCGTCTCTCGAGCTTAAACGTAGGCAAGCACTCGATCACCTCGAGACATCAAAATCCAAAAACATTCAAAAACATCAAAATCCAAAAATCATAAAACATCAAAAACATCAAAAATCCAAAATTTCAAAACATTCCAAAAACGTCAAAAACATCCAAATATTTGAAAAATCCATCCGCCATCTCGCTGTAACCCGCATAATAATCATCCATAATAAATCATCATCACCTTCATCCTTTGGCAACACAAACGTAAACAATCATAGCAGTCAGCAAAATCAATCTTCAATCGTAAAATCAAAATCGAACAACGAACCTTAAACGCAAAATCAACTCTTGATCATTTTCGAATGTTAGTCAACCTTGTATCAATCAGCCTATCAATCAACTTATCAACCATCATCATCCTCCACAATGCATGTCCTAGGATATATCGTTCCGACAATGGGCATCATTTTGGATATCACCTTGGATTCTTATCCTATCAAAACAAATCCCTTTGGCTGAAGGTATGAAGAACATTGGCTTGTTTGCGTACTTGATCTTTTCTTTTGATTTATCTTATTGCTTCACCCAAGGACCTCTCGATGATATCCAATGAAGGATTTAGAGAGATAGGAATGGGGCAACATCATTATCTTTTATCCGATGTGCTTGTTGGATGCTCTTTGTAATATAACTTGGCTTAATACTTGCTTTGTTAGTACTTCCAGCAAGGTTTCCATATGTCAAGTGTGAACAAGAATACTCCTATCCTTGTTGAGTCAAAGTCCATCACACTAGGTACAACGCCATCTTGGTTCTTGATACCTTGATGCATCGTACCTATGTGTGTTATCAAACATAAAGTAAGTGACCCTTTGAAAATCCCAATCCTTGATAAGAAAATCATCCATTTATCATCATCATCATCTATCATCACCATCTCTAATAAAGTCTTGACCAATCATGGACTTGTTGGATCCTCTTGTCATCATCTCATTTCCACGCTAACATCACATCATGAATAGTCCATCATGCATCCATCCTGCATCCACAAACCGTTAGCATGCATCCATCATGCATCCATCCTGCATCTACAAATCATCAGTATTCTACATATCATCTCACATGGATCATTATCATAATATAGATCTGTTAGTCTAAGCATCTCATAAATCATCCATTGCATAATCATAGCATATCACATCACCCATCTCATCCATCTCGCATCATATCATCATTTAAGTTGTTTAGGATAATATAGATTTGTTATCCTAAGCATCTTAAAATCATCTCATTTGCATCGTCGTCCATAACCACCTATTTTGAACCTCTTTATCACGAGATCGACCCTCAAATCGAATCTTTTCGCCGATCTCTCGAGGGGGCAATGTACCAGTGTACTTTTTCACTGGGGCATCTGAAAAATCATGAAATTTTTTAATTTCAATTGCGGCAAGTTTATTCTTTGAACCAATGCAACAAGTACATTGCTTCAAACAATGTACCAGTGTACTTTCCATTGGGGCATCTGAAAAATCATGAAATTTTTTAATTTCCATTTTGGCAAGTTTATTCTTTGAACCAATGCAACAAGTACATTGCTTCAAAGAGGGGAAAAATGTAGACATGTCAAATTTACATCATGCATAATCATATTCCATTCATCAAATAAATCAGGACTTTATTTAAATCAAACCCAAATCCATATTTCATCCTTTTCTTATTTAAATAAATCAAGTATTTAAGTCCTAAAAGTCAAAATCATCTAATCAGCATTAAATCAGCATAATCATCATCTATTTAATCTAACCCTGATTAAATACTCACCCACTTGCATTCTCTAGATTTGGCCACTTGCACATGAAATTGCATTTAATTGATTTATCAAAATCCTTATTTTCAACTTGGCATAAAGGAAGAATATTCTCCAAGTTTGAATCTCCCCCCAAGTGGACATGTACACCCAACAAAGCATTTATGAGGCCTTACATGTCTCTTACATGTCCCCTTCCAAAGTCAAACTCAGCATTCATTGCTCAAATTCAAATTCAAATTCTCCCTCTCATGGGCACTCTTCCCAAATCTTGCACATGCATCAACCAATCATATGCTGACAAGTGTCCTTCTTTCATTGATCCAATCTTTAGTCCCACATTGGTCCATTTTCAACACTCAACATTTGAAAATCTTTAAATACAAGCTTCATCCTCAAGCAAATCCTTCACAATCTCTCCACGATCTCTTCACAATTTTATGCAAGGTTACTCTCTTCATTTGAGATTTGATCTTGTTCATCATCACTCCACCATCTTCATAGCATTTTCATCTTAAGCTTTGATCAAGGATTGGGAAAGGGTCACTAGTACATGTGACACCAATCCACTATGGAATAGAGTTTTGACTATGCTTTTATATGCTCACATTTGATTATCTTTGTTTATCTAATTTGCATGTTTCATTATAGTCAAGTATTTCATAGGGATTTCAAATCTAATGTTTTGCAAAGGACTAACATGATGAAATTATGTTAAAATTGTTAACCATTTGCAGATTTGATGTCCACACTACCTAACTCTAACAGAGAAAGACGTGGACATAAATGTATCCTGAAACCGAGGAACAGACTTCTCATAAATGAAAGCATATACGTTCAACACGATTTAGAGAGAATTTAGCATTCCACTCTTCCCAGATTAATGATCATTTAGATTTCTTCCCAATGACCCGGTCAGAGAGTCTTTGCTGGAACAACTTCCTCGACGCTGTGCTAGAAATGGACTTTACTGCAGGGCCGAGATTTGATGCGCTTGACTCGTTCATGCTTCCTTCAACAACCTGCGATGCACAAGGCGACGGAGGCAAAAGAAAGCACTCAAGGAAAACAACATGATACACTTTCATTAATCACATATTAAATCTATTTCATTATTCAAAAACCACATGCATTATATCAGTCATTCAGGAGGTCAAACAGGGTAATTAATATAGACACATAGAGATGTTAAGCTGCAGGAATATAGGAATGTATTGCTACAGGATACTACCCAATTTTAAATAAAAAGTCTTTAATCAAAGAGTTAAAACAACCATTAGCAATAAGAGTAGGGGTATTAAAAATACATCATAATACTCAAATTATGAGCATATTTCGATCTCATCACTCACACTAACCAAATGAATAAAAAATTTAAGCTAAGGGGCCTCTAATCTTGAAAGTAATAAATCATCTATCTAGAAAGCAGGAAAATGACTCAACCCAGAAAACAGAAAACCAAGAATCTGAAAAGCATTACCACTAAACTAGAAAGCATGGAAACAATTAATCTAAAGAATGCATAAATTTTTGAAGAAGTAAAATATGTAAATAAATTAGGAACCATTTATCTAATGCAAAAGATAACAAACCAACTGCTAATCACAAAATAATCAATCAAAATTAATTGAAGAAAGGTGCTTCAGACATTCAAATGTTAAGCTCAGAACTACAGACTTAGTTGCAACCTGCAAGCTTGACACTAACAGCATAACATATACTCATGAAAGTGGAATACAAATTTAACTGTTATATACTAAAACAAAATGCAGAATAGCAAATAGAATACTTATCTATCTATAACCCTCGAGTGGCCAGCTCTCGGGCATGTCTATTGCTACTTCAAATCACATGCATTAGAAAAATCTCTAAGTTACTTCATTCCAAAGATGCATCCATGTTACATAGTAATTCAAACAGTGGCAGGAAAACTCATATTCATATGGTAGTTTTTGCTCAAAAGACAAATTGGCAGCATAACGATAATCTTCTTCTCTCTATTCATTATTTGTAACAGTTACATATTTATATGAAAAAAATGACTAACAAAAATCTTATTTTTCAGTCGACAAAGTCTTTTTTTTTAACAGATTTCCCATAGAAAAAGGGACTTTAAAGCCCATGATATATAATATTAAAGAGGCTTGCATGAGCCATAAAGTTTTTCAAACTGAAAAATAACAGAATTATAAAGATTCGTCCAAAACATATGCTCCTGGAATTCTGGCGCCCGCTCGTTTGTTTTCAAAAGTATGAAGATCCGTATTCATTTCCCTTCTGACTAGAATGGTGATTGGAAGTGGAGTTGACCTGCGAAATACTCAAGAATAACCCATTAAATCAGCATAAGTTACTTTAATTCAATCAACTCCAAGAAATAAAGTTTGTACGCTTATTCATAAAAAGAGAGCACTTAATTTTCCTAAAGGTAATCAATTGGCAAGGTTATTAAGGCTAAAAGGTTTAGATTTACATATTGATCCCATTATACTGATGAGGTTATTTTTACCTCATCAAGAGGGAGGGAGTTGGAGAGAGATAGAGGGTATAAGAGTTAAGAGTAGAGGGTAGAGGGGAGAGAGATAGGAATGAGTGAGTGAGAGAGAGGGAGGAAGTTGAGAGAGGGAGAGGGGATAGGAGGGAGAAACTCGAGAGAGAGAGGGAGGGATTGGGAGAGAGATAGAGGGTAGAGAATAGAGGGTATAAGGGTTAAGGGTAGAGGGTAGAGAGGAGAGAGACAAAAGGAGTGAGTGAGAGAGAGAGAGAGAGGGAGTTGAGAGAGGGAGAGGGGGTAGTAGGGAGAGACTTGAGAGAGAGAGAGGGAGGGAGTGGGAGAGAGATATATGGTAGAGGATAGAGGGTATAAGGGTTAAGGGTAGAGGGAGAGAGAGAGATATAATTAGGGTTAAGGGTAGAGGGTAGAGGAGAAGATAGAGTGAGGAGAGAGAGGGAGAGGGAGTAGGAGGGAGAGACTTGAGAAAGAGAGGGAGGGAGGGAGTGGGAGAGAGATAGGGGGTAGAGGGTAGAGGGGAGAGAGATAGAATTAGGGTTTAAGGGTTGAGGGTATAAGGGTTAAGGGTAGAGGTTAGAGGGTAGAGAGATAAAGGATAGAGGGTATAAGGGTTAAGGGTAGAGGGTAGAGAGATAGAATTAGGGTTTAAGGGTAGAGGGTAGAGGGTATACATCATCGTGAGATGCCATTTCTATGAGGCATATGCTGCCCCTACCTTCTCGACCCTACCGCATTGGCAAGCTAGTGGAGTGAACTGGCTTGCCAACGCTCCACTAGCTTTCCAATGCAGTAGGGTTGAGAAAGTAGGGGTAGCGTATGCCTCATAGCAATGGGGTCTTACGGTGATTTCTATGAGGCATACATTGCCCCTACCTTCTCAACCCTACTGCATTGGCAGGCTAGTGAGTGAGCTAGCTTGCAAATGCTCCACTAGCTTGCCAAGGAATTTGAATTCACATGCCTTATCCATGCTTCCATTTTGAGCCTATCTTGTAATCATGGCATGCCCCTGCACCACCTTTTGCTATGTTGGAAATACTCTTCTATAGGATGATTGTAAGTATTTTTTATGAAGCCTTGAATGACATATATTTCATTTATTTGAATGGATACATTTTTTAGGAGCTAATATTTGTCTTATTACAATGCTACAGGTAAAATTATCTACCATGCCAAAGAAACGAACAAGGAAAAAACTAACAGACGAAGAGTATGAAACCTTCAAAGAACAGGAGAGAGAACGAGTGGTGGCATATCATGAAAAGAATAAATTGGATACGATTGATGAAAACAAGCCAATTGAAGAGGAACCTCAACCATAAAAAAGAGAATGAGGATTGGTAGCACAAAGGGCACAAATGCAAAAGCATCGTGGTAGCACAGATTTGGATACCATAGTTGGAGACACTTCATCTACCACAAGTGAATACGAAGGGACACCATTAAGCACAAGCGAATATGGAGGGACGCCATCTTCCACAAGTGAATATGGAAGGACACCATCTATCGCAAGTGAATATGGTTGGACATCATCCACCGCATCTTAAGTTGAGGGTACATCATCACTCGGATTTGAAAAAGAAGGTACGCCATAATCCCCACATGAACCTCAAGGTATGTCTTCTACTCCACCCTCAATTGAAGGTACGCAATCTATCCCACCTCAATTAAATATCGATGAAATTCCTAATGTTGAGATATATGTACCTAGGAGAACACCACACAGGTTTTGATATTTGTGCACATAGCATTCATTCATGTAGCTAATAGTACCGAGGACCAAAGGAAGGTATTGAGGGAGAATCACTTTTATATTAGTGATGATCTCACACATTCTCTAGAGTTCGTGCAACGTTGCTTCTAGATGTTCTATAGTGATTTGGCTCAGAGGGGCATAGCATACGGTAGGCATATAATATGGTCATATAACTGTGTAGCATAGTTCAAGAACTCATGCATGTTCTACTTGTTGAGCAAGATGCATGTCATTACAGGTGTACAACATATGTGGAAGTTTTGTGAGGCTGAGCATGGAAAGGGGAAGCATGATGGTGTAGGAGCATGCTTGAAAAGAGCATTAGCACGAGAAGAGTTAAAGTATAAAGATAGTGCAAATTTGACAGATGCAAGACCAATCGTTAAGTGGAGTAATGATTTGATGGGCCCAGGCAATGAAAGTACATCTTCAGTTGGTATATTTTTTTGCTTGATGGATGATACTAACATTGCACCATATGAGGATTGTTGTACACTAATAGGATCGAGTGAGGTACACTTTTTCCTTAGCTCAAATGTAGGGTCATGGAGTATCAATACACAGAAGATGGCATGCTTTTGTTCTTCATGTACAATGCAAGCCTGAATGATTGTGAGTCAGGGGAGTGGGTTGAAAAATGGTTGACAAGTTATCTTAGCCCACTTCACATGTATCACCCTCTGATATCATTGGAACTAACATAGATGGAATCATCGGTCGACTTTGACAATGTATCAGATCTAGTTCAACCAGGTAATATATCTACTTGCTTAGTTTTTGAAATTCCATATTGTTATCTTACTTTGTATTATATTCATAATGTTGACTAATTTGAAGAGATTTGTTGCACATATCAATGCAGGGAATGTTTATGTAGTTATTGCAGATGAAGAAAAAGGAGAGGGAACAAACTATTACTTGTTTCATTATGTTGAGGCCAAAAGGAAATTGGAGGCCCCAGTTATAGATGGAGAAAACATTGAATACCCTATAGGCTCAGTTGTTGTTACTAGAATGTGGCTTAGAAGGTACCCACATAAGAGTGTTGAACATTGGTTGTTTCAGGACTTTTACACGCATCGTAAGATTCTTCATTACTCGAACCTTGTTGTGGCATCCAATGTTTGTTTGACCAAATATGGGGGTAGACCTTTGAACAAGACCATGTGGAAGGTCCGTAAGTCTGACCATGAGGCAATACTTGACACAATAAAGAGTAGAGCAGACCCGAATGGTTCATTGGATTAATTTGTAAGTATGGCACACATTGGTTCTTATTAATTTATACTTGTATGCACACTAATTTTTTTTATGCCAATGCTAACATCTTCTTTTACTTTGCCTATTTGAAAGTAACCTACTAAAAATTGATTGGTGTCCCCTTGCAAAAAATGTAGATTTATGATCCATCGAAGAGAATCTCGGCTCGAAAAGCAATGCAACATCCTTATTTTGATGATCTTGACAAATCTCAATTATGATTTTAATCCATTACAAAAGTTTGTGCGAAGCTTGGTGAGGGAATTTCAAGTTATTCCTTTGAAGTTAACCTTATCATGAACACCTATGATGTCGACATTATAAGAGCATCTTGAATTTCAAGTTATTCTATTTATGAGAGGTGTTGTGTGCAATAGGTATCTTATAACTCCCAGTGAAGATGTATGACCATGAGTGACTAAGTTGAGAGGCTGGCATGCCTATCTGTAAGTGCCTTCCATCTATTTTCATTTCATTTCCATTTTGGATGCTCTTTCTTTTTCTTCTTTTACTTTGCATATTTGTAAGTAAACTACTAAAAATTGATTGGTCTCTCGTTGCAGAAAATGCTGATTTATAAGCCATCAAAGAGAATCTCAGCCAAAAAAGAAATGCAACATCCTTATTTTGATAATCTTGACAAATCTCAATTCTAATTTGAATCCATTATAAAAGAGAGTGTGAAGCTTAGTAAGTGAATCTCAAGTTACTCAATTGAAGTTAATGTGCTCATGAGCACCTATGGTGTAGACATTTAAAGAGAATCTAGAATGTATGAGTGACATTGTAAAAGATCTGTGAGAATGGAGTACCTAAGGCATTGTAGTGATATTTACTCAAATATTGAAATTTTGGAGTTCATGTTTGGTGCAAGAGCACCTTATTCTCTAAATGCCTTCAATAGGAAAATTTGCAAAATTTGAATTTCCAAATGTAAACAATGTGAAAAAGGTCATGTGAAGGTCATATGTAATGTATTCAAAGTCTCAAGCAGGTCATTAGGTGATTAGAAAAGTGATATTGCACAAAATTTGTAAATAAAGGATGATGTTTTTTGTATTTGCAGCAATTTTCTTTTTTTCTTTCAAGCTTGTGCGGATTGTACAATACCTTATACTTTGATTGTTGATTAGTTTTCTTCAAAGTAGGGAGTTAGGTAAGTTTTGAAAGTATTTTGAAGTTTTTTAACTCAGATTTGAGGAAATAAGAAAAAATTTATCATAACTTCTCAAATGACTTCACAAAAAAACGACTGATCTAGATACCCATTATTGAGTTACAACACACACTTCAAAATCAATAGTGACTGTATTGGAACATGTGCATCAAAAGTGGCATTCTTCATTGTCTCAATTAAGCTAACTAGGCCTAATTTACAGAGGAACATACCTTTATACATTCAACAACCCCCTCAACTTGTTGGGGCAGCAATTCTCATGTATCCAACCCTCAAATCCACAATTTTTCTCAGGAGAAACTCACTCCACCATGCCAAACCACAAAACCCTTATTTTATGATAGTATGAGGAGGGTTTATTGAAAGGAATGGTTCCACACCTTACTAGAACATGCCACCACCTCATACCTTCTTAAAATCACCTGCACAAACTCAAAATACAATCACCCAACCTCTACATGCAATATTTTATCAAACCCTAGGGTGAAACATCATTTTTCATGCCCTTTTCCATCAAAATATACAAGGGAAGAAACTCAGATACCATGATGCTTAGGAACTTCTTGTATGATCTTATGGGATCGTGTTGGGCCCCTCTACAAAAACCTCTCTCGGTTTTCGCTATCTCAGAGTGGTTTTCCTATTGTGACAGATTTTCACTTGATGGAAAAAGTGTCAAATGCAAGCAGTGCAAAGTTGCAAAGTGGTGCAACTTTCATTCTACAACGCATGTGACCACATGGACTATTCCAACGCATTTGAATAGGTATTTTTATGCTAGGAATGGTCCTCTTTCACACCCAAACATACAAAATCACTCTCAGCTACGTTCAACCGGATCGATCCCTTAAGAGTCCAAAGTGCAAAATGACTACAAACTTCAGCATGTTGTTACTCAGATACCGTGATACTTAGAAACTTCTCGTCTGATTCTATGGGATCGTGTTGGGCCCCTCTACAAAAGTCTCTCTCAGTTTTTTCAATCTCAGAGTGGTTTTTCCATGGTGGCGGATTTTCATTTGATGGAAAAAGTGTCAAATACAAGTAGTGCAAAGTTGCAAAGTGGTGCAACTTTTGTTCTACAACTCGTGTGACCACACAGACTGTTACAATGCATCTAAATAGGTATTTTTATGCTAGGAATGGTCCTTTTTCACACCCAAACAAGTAGAATCACTCTGAGCTACGTTCAACCAGATCCATCCCTTAAGAGTCCCAAGTGCAAAATGGTGCAAACTTCAACATGTTGTTACTCAGATACCATGATGCTTAAAAAAATTCATCTGATCCTATGGGATCATGTTGGGCCCCTCTAGAATAACCTCTCAATTTTCACTATCTTAGAGAAATTTTCCCATCGTGGCGAATTTTCACTTAGAGAAAAATTTGTCAAATGCAAGTAGTTGAAAGTTGCAAAGTGGTGTAACTTTCGTTCTGCAACTCGTGTGACCAAACGAACTATTCCAATGCATTTGAATAGGTATTTTTACCCTAAGCATGGTCCTCTTTCACACCCAAACACGCAGAATCATTCTGAGTTACGTTCAACCAGATCGATCCCTTAAGAGTCTAAAGTGCAAAATGGCTACAAATTTTAGCATGTTGTTACTCAAATACCATGATGCTTAGAAACTTCTCGCCTAGTCCTATGGGATCACGTTATCCCCTCTACAATAACCTCTCTCAGTTTTTGATATCTCGGAGTGGTTTTCCTGTGGTGGCAAATTTTCAATGATGGAAAAAATGTCAAATGCAAGTAGTGCAAAGTTGCAAAGTGGTGCAAATTTCATTCTGCAACTCGTGTGACCACACGGACTATTTCAACAAATTCGAATAGGTATGTTTACACTAGGAATGGTCCTCTTTCACACCCAAACACGCAGAACCGCTCTAAACTACGTTCAACCAGATCGATCCCTTAAGAGTCCAAAGTGCAAAATGGTTGCAAACTTCAGCATGTTGTTACTTGGCTATTGTGAAACTTAGAAACTTCTTGTTTGATCTTATAGGATCATGTTGGGGCCCTCTACAATAACCTCTCTCAGTTTTCTCCATCTCAGAGGCATTTTCTAGTGGTGGCGAATTTTCACTTGGAGAAAAAGTTGTCAAATGCAAGTAGTTGAAAGTTACAAAGTGGTGCAACTTTCGTTCTGCAGCTCGTGTGACCAAATGGATTATTCGAACGCATCCAGATGGGTACATTTATGTTAGGAATGGTCTTCTTTCACACCCAAATACGTGGAATCACTCTGAGCTACGTTCAGCCGACATAATCCCTTAAAGGGTCCAAAGTGCAAAATGGAAGCAAACTTTGACAGGCTATTACTCAGAAACCATGACACTTTCAAACTCTTCATCTGAGCCTACGGGATTGAGTTGGGCCCCTCTACAATAACCTCTCTTATTTTTTGTTATCTTAGAGTCATTTTCCTTTGGTGTCTAGTTTTCACTTGATGGAAAAAGTGTCAAATGCAAGCAATGTAAAATTGCAAAGTGGTGCAACTTTCATTTTGCAATTTGTGTGACCAAAAAAACTACTCGAATGCATCTCAATAGATAGGTTTACGCTAGGCATGGTCCTCTTTCATACCCAAACACGCAGAATTGCTCCGAGCTACGTTCAACCGGCTTGATTTCTTATGATGGCATGCAAAACAATCAAAAAGAGAAACATACACATGACAATTGAGAAGTCTGAGTTGTCCACACAAAAAGTGTATGATCATTAGTGCAGAGCACTTTGTTCCTCCATTTGATGAAGAAGGTCTAGTTCAGTGGTTTTAGTCATGATAAAATTAAATAAGGCCATGATAGGCCATTTTGTAATCTTTCTTTTAGTTTTGAGTTAGTGTGGGGTCATTTGAGTCAATTATGTAAGTATGATAGGGAGTACAAATAAGAAAATAGCATTGATAAAGGCATTGGAAGAGATTACTAACATTACCCCTCTTGAAAATTCAAAATTTAGGCCTTAAAAGCAAGGCTAGACGAGGTGAAAAGAAGAAATTGCTTGAGAATAAGTTAGAATAGGTTGGAAATAGGGTGAGGTTGTGGAGTTTGATGTGTTAAAAAGTTATACAAGGACAAGGGAGGTCAAAATTATGTTATGGCATGATGCCCTAGTTGGGAAAAGAGGGGTTTTGAATGAAAAAGAGAGGTTTGAGGGAGTAAAAGTGGGTAAAGTTAGGGGGCAGCATAATTTGGTGGTCAATTAAGTTTGTGCAGGTAGAATGAAGAGTGTTGGAAGAGGTTTTGAGGTTGTATGAGGCATGGATATGGGTTTTTCAATAAACCCTAGTGAAATTTGAGAAAAGTTAGGGTTTAGAGGATAGTAGGGTTAAAGGGCCAATCACACCCTAAAAATTGTGGATTTTGTGGATTTGCAGACTAGTAAATGTTGTCCAATGGTGTTTTGCAATTGGAATAGTGATTGAGAGGGTGTTTCTTTGTTAAATAGACCTATTTGGGGGTCTAGGACAGTGTTCAGTCCATTTCTTATTTGTATTATAAATTATAACTTGCTTTCTCCCAAGTCCATTTCCTATACAAGAAATAATATTGCAAAAAATTGACATATAAATCTTTCAACGTGTTTATATGGTGACGGATCAAGAATATAATAATTCATTTTGTACTATCAAGATTATGCTGTGAAAATTTTTAAAGACTAATCACGATAAATGTTTGTATGATAATGTGTCAAGAAGTTAACTACTTCATCTACTCTGAATATTATGTTTTGCAAGTGTTGTGAAGATTATGTATCCTTTGCTTAATTGAGTTGTTCCAATCAAAGGATTAAATATATTGGAATATTTTTATGAATCATTTCATGGAATACCAATTGAAAATGTGTTTTTGATTTTTACATAAAGTTGTTTAGCATCAATCAATTAATATTCAAGACAAACCATGAAGGACAACAATGATCAATGCTAGGGCTAACCAATTAATAAGTATACACGTGAATAATTCAAGCATGTGCATGTGAATAAGGGAGGCATAAGTAGTAAAAAACACGTAAGGCTTGAAGTATACACATGAATAAATAGTATACACAAATTAATACAAAGTATATGTACGAATACAAGGTATACGCATGAAAACACATGAGTCGCAAAGTATACATTGGAACACACATAAGTCACAAAATATTCACATAAGTTGTAAAGTATACACTTGAATACACATAACTCATATCTATTGAACCATGAATTTATAATGCAAATATGGACACCATCGATAAAAAAAATTGTATTAACCAAATAGCCATGTATGCATACATCAATATATGTCGATATAAGTATAAAATATAGTACAAAATAGCCATATAGGCTTATGAGAATGCCATATAGACATACAATGTCAAATATATCCAATACAAAATATTTACAAAACTACCATGTAGGCATATAACAAAGGGCTCGATCATTTACTCACATTTGGATGGTGTTTTCGAGACCTATTGGCTAAGCTAGGGCGCTCGTGCCCTATCTCACTCTCTGAAATTTTCTTGTTGGTGCGTCATGCAGGGTTTCTTCTGAGTTCAGGGCATCACTCAACTGTCTTCCTTCATTTGCATCTAATTCTCCTTGGCGCACGATGGTAGTTGTTTGGCTTGCACCGGCTGGTTTGGGCCAGTGTTTATGCTGCAAGAGGTGGCGACGGGGTGTGTTTTGGAGAGCTGCCGCTTGGTGAGGATCTGTCCATCTGCAAGGCACATGTGGGGCTGAGTTCACTGGATGTTTGGTGGGTGCTTGGTGCACGGCTATTCTCCATGGGCTGTGAGGTTTCCCGATTGGGTGTTGGGAATTTCCTTTGGAGGTTGAAACTTGTGAGTTTTGTTGGGCTGCAGGTGTAGTTAGAGGGGTTTTCTGTTAACCCTAGTGTGGATATTTTCCTTTGTCCTCTCAACCCAAGGGCTTGCATGCCCTCTTAGAGTCTCGATTGTGGGTTCATGTCATGAGGGGAATAATCTGGGGTTAGTCCCAAGATGGATTTCCGATTAGCCTTTGGATCGAAACCCCCGACAGAGGGTGCAAAGGTTTTTGATAATAATTTTTTTACGTCGAGTCAAGAGATGAATGGTTCTGGATCGTCTGGTGGATCTAGGATTATGAAAATTAATGGATGTTTGAAGAGATGTAAGGAGAGACCAAAATTGGTTATCCTGATGGAGATGCTGGCAGATGAAATTGAATATTATTCGAAACACTCCTTTTATTGTAAGTTTATGGGTTTAAGAGTCTCGTTGCAATTTTTGGAATCTTGGGCTCAAAGGACCTGGTTTTCGGAAGGAGAAATGAAGATTAGGCTCTTAGCAAATAATTACTTTATGGTTTCATTTGATTGCATGGCTGATCGAAATAGGATTTTCGAGGGGGGTCCCTATTTCTATAACCAAGTGGGCTTGTTTATGAAGTTGTGGCATGCTGGCTTCAATCCGACAAAAGAACTCCCAAATAGGGTTCCTGTGTGGGTTCGGCTGCCATGGTTTCTAGCTGAATGTTGGTGGGAGGATGTTCTACATTTAGTGGCTTCAATGCTTGGTAAACTAGTTGGGTCTTCACAACAGACACAGTTTAAATGGGTAATGACTTTTTCCCGTATCTGTGTGGAAATTGATTTAAGCATGCCATTGCCAGATTATGTGGAAGTGAGTGCAGGATCATATACATGGGTACAATAGTTAGACTATGAAACTCTACCTTTTCGATGTCAATTTTTTCATGAGTATGGACACTTGCAGCACAGGTGCCCTAGGGCTAAGCCGATGGGGACCCAATCTAGCCAAACCACACGCAATCCACCTGGGGTTTATAAGGGGAAGGGGCCTATTCTGGGTGATGGTAATGGGGATGATGGATATGTCCCTGTCAAAGCTCGTAATAGAAATCGGGGGCAGAAGAGGACTCTAGGGGAGAGGCAAGATGATGCTTCTTTTAATAGGTTTGAGGTGTTGGATGATCTCAGCCAATAGGAAGTGAATCCAGGTTTGATGAACTTGGATCAGGGAACATTGGGTTTAGGAAATGATGGGCTTCCTTGGGAGACTATGCAGGTGGTGTAAGACACGGGTGTTGGGCAAATGGACACGGATCAACAGTTGATTGTTCAGGCTGCGCCAGATCCCGTGATTGGGGCTTTGTCGAAGGGGGGAGAGGGTTCTCCTGTGCCTATAAAGACTAGTGTGGAAGTTGGAAGGAGCTCTATGTCCTCTTCTTGCACGGGTATTCTGCAAAAGGATCCAAAGAAAGGGGTTGGTGAGAAGAATCCCAAGCTGGGTCGAAAAAAGGATTTGGAAAAGATTAAATCAACTGGGGAAACTCTAGTGGATTCAGGGGTGGTTAAGACCCTAGATTCACATTTCTTGTGTTCCTAGAAATGATTGTTTTATCTTGGAATGTAAGGGGCTTGAACAGTGGCCCTCAACAAAAAGTTGTTTGTGATTTGGTTAGGAATCAATCTCCAGATGTTCTTTTTCTTCAGGAAACTAAATTATCTATGGAGAATATGTTGAATATGGTACCTACATTGTGGAATTATGGTGAGTTTCAGTGTGTTGGAGCTCATGGTGCGTCTGGGGGGGTGGCTTGCTTATGGAACCCACAAAGGATATTCCCTCTCTGGTGGATGTCTTCTAAATTTACTATTTTGTTGGTGGCCTCTTGCTTTGTGACAGGAGAATGTATTCTCCCTTCTAATGTGTATGCGCCTGTTGATTATTAGGGTAAGCAACTTCTATGGTCGCACCTTCGATATGTTCGTAGCCTGACCCCCTTCCACCCATGGATTTTGGTTGGGGATTTCAATGCTATAGTGGAGTTATTTGAGAAAAGGGGTGGAATTGCTCGGTTGGAGCCTTCTGCTCTGCTTCTCAGGGATAGAATTTATGGTCTAAATCTTATTGATGTACAGCCCAGTAATGGTCATTTTACTTGGAATAATAGGAGGACTGGTGAGGACTGTGTCACTGAGAGGCTGGATCAGTTCTTGGTCTCCTGTTATTGGGTTGGTGACTTGTGCTCTACCTTCTCTAAAATTTTGGATTGGAGGGGTTCGGACCACTGGCCTATCAAGCTTAGTATCATCTTTGCTCGGGCTCCTTGATCTCCTTCCTTCAAATTCCAACTTATGTGGTTACGGGACTCTACTCTTTATGACCATGTGGATGTGTGGTGGAGGATAGGTAGACCTGCTTTTGGTATTGCAATGTATTCCTTTGTCAAGCTTCTTCAGTTCTTCAAGTATCAGCTTAAAAGGTGGAATCGTCAGTGTTTTGGTAATATTTTTCATGAGAAGGCCGCTACCCAAGATGAGTTAAATAATGTTACAAGATCGATTCAGGATAATGGGGTTTCTGAGGATCTTTTGAAGAAAGAGGCTAGGACTTTGAAGATGGTGGAGGAATGTGAGCTACGTGAGGAGATTTATTGGAAGCAAAAGGCTTAGGTTGAATGGCTACAGGAAGGGGATAAAAATACTACATTTTTCTTTAACTCTATGAAGGTCAGGTGGCATGGTAACTCCATCTCTATGTTTGTTAATGATAGGGGGGATCGTGTTGTCTCATTTCAGGAAATCGCAACTGAGGCATCACAGTATTTTGCTACTCTTTTCAAAGAGGATTCACAAGGGGTTCGGCCAAGGAGGAACAGGTTCTTTCTTGCATCCCTAAGTTGGTTTCTAGGGAGGTGAATGAGTATTTCATGAGGGAGATTTCTCTAGAGGAGCTGGAGGAGATTGTGTTTCTGATTAAGAGAGGAAAAGCTCCTGGCCCTGATGGTTTCCTAATAGAGTTTTTTCAAGAGTTTTGGGATATCATAAAGTTGGATCTTCTAGCGGTTGTTCAGGAGTCTCAAAGGAACAAGCAGATATTGTGTGCTCTTAATTCCACCTTCATTGTTCTCATTCCCAAGTGTGATGAGGCGGAGAGGTTAACATAGTTTCGGCCTATATCCCTTTGCAATGTGGCTTATAAAATTATTTCAAAGTTAATGGCTGAGAGATTGAAGAAGTGGCTTAAAGTGTTGATTTCAGAGGAACAAAGTGGGTGGGTGTGTTGATTGGATGGGGTTGTTATTGCCACTGAGACCATCCACTCCATGGCACGTTCCCATGAGAAGACAATGTTCATTAAGTTGGATATGGCTAAGGCCTATGATAGGGTGAGATGGTCCTTTCTTCGGAAGATCCTTGTTGCTTTTGGATTTTGTGAGGAATGGATCCAATGGGTTATGAGCTATGTTACTTCTGTTTCCTTCTTAGTTTTGATAAATGGAGATCATTTTGAGCTTTTTGGGGCTTCTAGGGGTCTTCGCCAGGGGGAACCTCTCTCTCCGTACTTATTTCTTCTTCTTGTTGAAGGTCTTGGAAATTTTTTGAAAAGAAATGTTGGGTTAGGCATCATTCAAGGTTGGCATTGGGGGTGGAGATTTACCTTTGCAGTATCATTTGTAGTTTGTTGATGATACTGCCTTGATGGGGATGGCTACTGTCAGGGAAGCTACTCTTTTGAGGCAGTTGCTAGATGTTTACCTTGTGGCATCGGGGCAATTGATTAATGAGGATAAATCTTCCATCTTATTCTTCAATATGCCTGCCCCCATTCAGCGAAGAATTGCTAACATTTTGAGGTTTCCAATAGGGGTTCTCCCTTTTACATATCTGGGCATTCCAATTTCTGTTGGTCATCTTCCCAAGGGCTCTTGGCAAAATATCATTGATAAGTTTTGGGTGAAATTCAATCATTGGACACATCGATGGTTGTCCTTTATTGGGCGGGTTTAGCTTCTCAAGTCGGTTGTGCAAGCACTCCCTACTTATAGATGTATGCTTCAGGTGGCTCCAGTGGGATTTCTTAAGAAGTTGGATTCTCTTGAAAGGCAGTTTTTATTAGCTGGAAGCTTGTCATCCTCCAAGTGGAGCCTGCTCAAGTGGGAAGATGTGTGTAGTCCAAAGCAATATGGAGGTTTAGGTCTTCTTCAATCCACTTTGTTCAGAGTGGGGGTGGCTGCTAAGCTTTTCTAGAGATGGTGTGTGGAGTAGGATCAGTTGTGGGCCAAGATATTATCTCATAAGTATTTCCCTAGTGTCCCTTGGTATGATCTCCTTAGGTACCCTCTTGAGGAGAAAGGCTCAGTGATTTGGAGTACTCTCCAGAAGGGTGTTAAGCTCATTAAGGAAGGTTTATTTTGGATCTGTTGTCAGGGTTTAGAAGCTCTCTTTTGGTCAGATTCTTGGGATGGTTTCCCTCTTCTTATCTCTCAGTTTTCTCACCTACTTCCTTTGAGCCAAAGATTTCTTGCAGCTGGTTGGTCTAGTGTGAGTGATTTCAAGTCCTCTTTTTATGGTCAGTTGGCGAGGGCTTGTTGGAAGGATCCCACATAGTGGTCGGATTTGGGTGAGGAGGAAGGTAGGGTCGAGCTCAACACAATTCTTTGTAGTAGGCGTTGTAGCTCTCTACGTAAAGAGGATATTATACCTTGGAATCACAATCCCAAGGCGATTTACTCTGTTGCTTGTGGGTATCAAGTGTTATTGGCTCAAAATTTGGTTAGGGTGGAGGTTCAGTGGTGGAAGAGGGTGTGGAATAAGCTATCATGGCCTAAATGTAATTGCTTTGCTTGGACTTTAGCATGGAATAGGTGCTTGACCTGGGATAACATTCGTAAGTGTGGTTTCCAGGGGCCTTCGGTCTGTGTTCTCTGTGGGAAAGAGGAAGAGGATTCCTCCCATTTTTTCTTCTGATGTCCCTTTGTTGTACAACTTTGGCATTGGTGGTGGGAGGTTTGGAAGCATCCTTGTGTTCATGCTTTCTCATTGGTGGAGTTTTGGGATAGTTTGGGAAGACCCCCTCGTTGGCCTCCTTTTTGCAAGATGTTTGGTACATTGGACCTACCTTTCTTCCTTGTCAGACCTGGTTGGAGTGAAATCGTAGGATATTCTACAGTGTTAAACTAGTGGGTAAGCAGGTTTGGTTGTGTTTATTAGGTATGGTACATGAGTTGGTTGTGGCTAAGAGTGAAGTGTTTTTCCCTTTGGTGAAAGGGGATACTAAGATGGTGGATATATTGGGTCTTCATGGGATGCATTCTTCTTCTAGTGGTTCTAGGAGGAGTAGGCATGGGACCAAGAGAGTACATCGGATGGGTAGGTGGTTGCCTCCTTTGGCTGGAGTCTTGAAGATCAATTCTGATGGATCTTCTCGAGGTAATCTTGGGCCTGCTGGGATTGGTGGGGTCGGCAGGGATTCTGGGGGTTCAGTGATATTTATTTTCTTTATTCATGAGGGGGAGAATACTGTTAATCTCATGGAGGGCTTGGTGATTCTTTATGATGTGGAGTGGGCCCTTGCTTTGGGATGGAAAAAGGTTATTTGTGAAGTAGATTCAAAGATCTTGATTAATATGTTGAATGAGAGAAGGGTGTCTGATATTAATTGGTAGCTGGCTTTAGTTGTTCAACGTATTCTTCAGGTTAGCTCTAGGATGGAGACGGTTTCATTTGTGCATATTACGAGGGAGTGGAATCAGGTTGTTGACTGCTTGGCTAAATGGGATTTTGAGCATGATACTGGCTGGAAGATCAAGGATTGGATGCAGGTTTCCCCTGAGTTACGACAGGATTTGGATAGATTCCTTGAAGAGGATCGAAGGATTCTGGAAGATAGTTGATTTTTTTCTGTTCTTGCTTTGTTTTTTTTAATTTCTAGGGCGTGCTCCCTTTGTTTTGGTTGTAATGTTCTTATCTGATTTTCAATAAAGTTTTTACCCCTTTTTAAAAAAATAATAATAATAATAAGGGGCTCTGGAATCAAAAGTAATTGCTCTCCATGCTCTAGAAATAAATTCTTTCCCTTTGCTTGCCGATCAGATGGCGATAGGTCTGTCACTCGTTTGTGTTCCACTCAAGGATTGCTCCTGCTACTCCTCCTAGTGTTTAGTTCTTGGTGAAGTTTTAACTGTTACAATAAGAAGTAAATACATTAATATATAGAAATTACATTATAAAAAATGATATATTTAACAAAATAATCACCTACCACCATCTCATGATCACTCTCCATGAGAGAAATATTCACACACCTATGTTGAGGTGTGCTCAAGCCCTGTATAAACCATCCAAATAGAAATTAAACTACGAATCAATAAAGGTTTTCTTTTTCACTAACTAACATCTATAACAATGAATGTAAATTGAAATTTAGTAATTTGCCTCATACCTCCCCTATCAGAGCCATCGAGGATTCTATAGTAGATGGCACACCGATCTCCATTGCCCTCGTCACATTTGGAGGTGTTTCCACTTGCAACATCTAAAAATAAAACAACAAATTATTCAATCACAAAAACTACAATAGTGATCCACGTCATGACTTTTAATGTATGAGATAATGAAAAAAAAATTTGAGTACTTATTAGACTATATATTTCTGACTATCATGCTTACTATTTTCCCTATCCATATCTTGTTCAAAAGCACGTGTTTTTAGGCTTTTACCCATAGCAGCAAGCTGGTGAACCATTTGATAAAATGTTTTTGTAGACATGTACAATAATTGTGGTGGTATAGACAAGGCAGTAAACTGTTTGAAAAAATTCCTCAAAGAAATGGGGTCTCGTAGTGTTTTTAATGTATGAGATAATGAACAAAATTTTGAGTACTTATTAGACTATATATTTCTGACTATCATGCTTACTATTTTCCCTATCCATATCTTGTTCGAAAGCACGTGTTTTTAGGCTTTTACCCATAGCAGCAAGCTGGTGAACCATTTGATAAAATGTTTTTGTAGACATGTACAATAATTGTGGTGGTATAGAGAAGGCAGTAAACTGTTTGAAAAAATTCCTCAAAAAAATGGGGTCTCGTAGTGATGGAATGCCATTACAAACAAATGCATCTCATGGCATTCCATCACCATAAAACTACATTTCTTTTAGGCATTTCTTAGACAGTTCATTGCCTTCTCTATCATATTATTGCTTACTATTATGCTTTGGTAGATATTTTTCCAAGCATCCATAATTTGTTGGAAAGCACCTATTTTAGGCTTTTAGCCATAGCAGCAAGGAAGTGAGTAGTTAGATAAAATTCATTGGTACACATGTATGGAAAATGTGGTATTATAGAAAAGGTGGTGAGTTGTTTGAAGAAATGCTTTGAAGAAATGTGGTCTCATGGTGATAAAATGGGATTCCATCACCATGAGACCGCATTTCTTCAAGGCATTTTTTCAAACTACTAACTGCCATGTCTGTGCTATTGCTTACTATTATGCTTTGATAGATTTTTTCCAAGCATCCATAGTTTGTTGGAAAGCACATTTTTTAAGCTTTTAGCCATAGCAATGAGGAAATGAACTGTTTGATACAATGCTTTGAGACATGTATGGAAAATGTGGTAGCACAGAAAAGGTGATGAGCTGTTTGAAAAAGTGCCTCAAAGAAATTGGGTCTCATGGTGATGGACATCACCATGAGACCGCATTTCTTTGAGGCACTTTTTTCAAAAAATTCATTGCCTTTTCTATGTTATTGCTTACTATTATTCTTTCATATATTCCTTCCAAGCATCCATAGCATAGACAAGGTAGTGAACTATTTGAAAAGATGTCAAGCAGTAAAAAGTGGTCTCATGGAATGTCATGACAAGCAAATGCAATTGGAATTTTCTCCTAGACTTATTACTTATGCTATGTGAAGTAATTGCATCACTGCTTATGTTGACTTTCTAAACAACTATATTGTAGTTGAAATTTTGTCATCTAGTTATTAGTTATGGAATGTGAAGTAATGCTTTGAGTTTGAATGATGTGCAATGCAACGTAATAAATGGTATGAATATAAACTACACAAATCTATTAAATACAATTCATTAGTTAAACTCTTTACTCTATTACCTCCATGTAGGTGTGAGTAAATCCACTGGCACTGGGAGGTGTTCCCTCGAAACCTCCAATATTAGCCTATTCAACATCCAAAATCGTATATTAAAATACCATTCGTAAAACAATGCTATTAACATGTAATAAATTTATAATTGTTTACTAGTTACATACCCCACCAATAGGTGTACTATAGAAATAAGTAGCTGGAGGGCCAGTGTATCTAGTCTCAACACTATGACTCCAATTTTATTAAAATCATAAAACTAAATTAGTTAATCTTGCATTTCAAAATTAAAATTTAATAAATTCAATTCAATGAACATGCTAACTTTTACTGAGTATCAATGTCATACGCATCATGCAAAATGTCAGCTTCCCTCTCCATCTCCATAACTACAGATGGGTCCTATGTAGTAGCCTCCTGAGTGTCGGTGGGGTCATATGAACAAGTTGCCCCGCAACATTGACACACATGGGTTCGAAGGCCACCACTCAAAGACTCCCCTGGATGGCATTGTAGAATAGGGCTAGCATGTTGGATGACACTCTGGGTCATGTTGGATTACACTCTAGGTCAAAGTGTTGATCCCCTGGAATGTCTCTACATCGGCACTCTCCTTCATGACAGAAGGGAGAACATTGTTCTCTTGAGGTAGCCTAGCGAGAGGTCATCTCCCTTGCCACATAGGATCTGGTTGTGCACCGGGTCTATCCTGAGATGACCCCCCACCTCTCCCCTAGAAGTCCCTCATATCAAAATAATTTGGGATTTTATTCAATATGAACTCACAGTATAGTTTCCTAAGGAAATATTGTGAGACTTCACAATTGTTGCACAGTGGGTAATCAAAAACCATGTACCACCTATCATAAAAAAGTTCCTAATATGTTTGTGGTGGCACCAATGAATAGGAAACCTCTTTGCATTGAGAGTAATATTTTTATGTGTGTGTGGGTCAGTGTATAATGAGCACAAATCTACTTTTGTAATTCTTTTAAAAATCCTTTACATCTTTATATGATAATTTATTTGTGTAATAAGCCCTATACACCTACCTCCTATCTTGCCATCTAGTTATTTTTTTGCTAATTGAATCTACATTTTTTAACATATCTTTCAATGAAGTTGCCAGGGCATTCTTTCTGCAGTCAAAGGGTAAACCCACAAAAGTGGTTTACAATTCAAATGAGGAAGGAAAACTTGAAAAAAATGACCCCATGGCAATATTTTACATTTTGGGGGTTCGAACGAACCAAAAAAGGGTTTGCTCAAACCATGGTTCGAGTGAACCCATTAATTGCATGTACGAACAAGATTTGAATGAAAACCCCTTTTGGGAAGGGGGTTCAGTCGAACCCCCTTGGTTCGGGTGAACCCCCCATTTCCCTAATGTTTGACAAATTTCACAAAAAAAAACTAAATTTTTGCACTTCGGAGCTCAGTTTGAACATGAAAATGGCGGAGACTTCACAAACCCAACTGGAATCAGGTAGTCCTTGGAATGAGCTATCCAACAAATATAATTTTAATAATTTTTGGTTTTATTATGTATTTGTTTTTTTGGTTTTATTAAACATAGGTTTTTCATTGAAAATGAAGCTCTATGTTCTACACGTGGAAAAATAGTAGATTATCAAAAAAAAAATTGAAAAATATGAGTGCACCAAATATTGAAGTCCTTGATCCAACAAAAAAAAATTGAATTTCGATATATACAAAAAAAGTTACATGTTATACGGTAGTGCTATGTCTGAATTGTAATTGGTTTGACTTTGAAACTTGATTAAAGAAAAAATATTCAATAAAAAACTATCTAACCAAGTGGAAGCACTAGATATTGGAGTTAAAAATCTAAATTTGAAAGAATTATAATTTTATCCTTCATGGAAAAAAAAGTTATGCGTTATACGGTGAGCATCACTTTTTAAAAATGTTGTTTTATGAAAAAAATAGTTTTCGAGGGAGATACAAAAAGAAGTGTAATCTGATTCCAAAAATTTTGAAAAAAATATTTTTAGAATCTACTGACAAAATATCACAAAACTCTAGTTTGCATCATCTTCAAATTCCTCATGGTTTAATCGCTATAGGTGCCCGAAAGTGAAGATTTAGTTAAAAAAAATTATTTTAGTGTCTAGTTTGGCCAAAAATTCTAAACCACTATTGTGGGATCACCCTGAACCATTTGGATCGCTCAACCTACTGATTAAATCCTCAAGTTGTTTTTTGTTGTTCTCAAGTTCACTCATTAAATTTTGTTGAGTGTCAAGAGGGTGTTGAGGGATTGGTGGAGGAGGTTGTTGTTGTGGTTGATTTCGTTGTTAAGGATTTTGTTGCTCTGATTGTTGAGGATTTTGAGGATTTGCATCTCCTACAAATTCAAAAAAATAAATATCAAATACAACCTAAAACTAACAAAAAGAAACAAAAAGAAAACAATCCTTACCTCTCACACCTCCTTGTCGACATGGCAGCATCCTCGTGATGAAATAGCAACCATTGATGAAGATTTTTGCACAATACCTTCTCCTAGAACGCGAGTGCAAAAAATGGGGGTTTTGGCCACGGGAAAAAGAAAAAACATAGTTGAAATGAAAGAATGAATTCATTTTACTATTTTTTTGGTTTTAATAGGTCATAACGCACTCACGTTATGGGCTTGTTGTGGCCGAGCCTCAAGCTTGGCACACCAAGCCATAACACAAGTGCATTATAATGTGCTCACGGTATGAGTTTTCATAACTTTTTAAAAAAATTATCCACAAATTGGCTACCCATCTTCATGCACCTGCCTAGAGGGAGAGAGACAGACTTGAGAGGGAGAGAGGGATATAGAGGGAGGGAGAGGGAGAGAGACTTGAGAGTGGGAGAGAGAGAGAGAGAGAGAGACTTGAGAGGGAGAGAGTGTGAGTGAGTGATAGAGAGAGTGGGATTCAGAGAAGACAAAGAGAGAGAGGGAGTCGGAGAGACTTGAGAGAGAGAGACTTAAGAGGGAGAGAGGGAGTCAGAGAGACCTGAGAGAGAGAGACCTAAGAGGGAGAGAGACTTAAGAGGAAGAGAGACTTCAAAGGGAGGGAGAGAGAGAGAGAGGGAGAGGGAGAGGGAGAGGAAGAAAGAGAGAGAGGGAGAGGGAGTGGGAGGTGTTGATGGTCAAAATAGCACAGCAACATTTAAACAGAATATCTCTATTCTATTTCTCCTAAAAAAGAAAGACAACATATAGTAATCTAACTCCCAAGGTCCTGGTAGTTGGTTCTCAACTATGTTGATATTACTCAATGGCCAATGCAACTGTAATATTAAAGGGGCCTGTTGGTTATTGAGCTTCTTGATTGTTGTAAGATTGAACTCCTATATAAACCTACTCTAGCAAGGCCCGTATAAAAAAAAGGAAAAAGATAGATCAAGGACATAGAAAGAAAAGAATGTTGATTCATTCAACTAATCAAACCTATTACCTTCCAAGGAATTCCTAAACTAGAACTGCAAAAAAAATCAACTTGTAATCAATACACAGCTATTCATTCACAATGCAAATATTAATGGAAATTGCAAATCATCATTTAAACAAAAGAAAAGATAGAATTTCATTCCTTGAAAGCTTCCAAATCAAATGATTAATAAAAAAAACACCATTCCAGAGCATAACCTAAATCAGTCTTAAGTCCAGTTGCTTCTATTGTCAATGAAACAGATAAGCAACATTTACAAATCTGGCAAGATCACCAGTGTACAGAAACCCATGTCTTCAAATTACCTCCATCTAAACTAAGAAAATCAAAAAATTGCATCACCTATCCTACTGTAAAACTCTAATCATCTAAGCTATAAAAACTTCTAACTCACTTTCCTAAGTGTCTAACCCTTTTTCAAACGTGGGATATCTATCCAACATGAACCATGCTCCTTTGTCCATCCCTCATCTTGTTATTCATCTTGCTCAGAAGAAGTATTCAAAGCATTGGAAGGGGATTCTTTAGTTGTTGATTTTTCATGACAACAGTCTTGTGTTAATATCTCATCTCTTTCAATACCATCTGTTGTATTAACATTTCCAACCAAACTAGATTCTAATATGAGATTTCCATTATGCTCTGACTTTATATCCATTTCATGTTCTTTGTCAAATAAAACATCAAATTGACATAATTGCTCATCAAATCTTTTGCTTACAAGTTTATTATGATATAATGGACTATGCTTTGGAATATGACTGAAAGGAGATGATATAGTCACAACTTTGTTGACGGGTGGAATACTTACTTTTGTGGTTGGATTTTGCAGAGATAGATTCTTCCATTGGTCTTGTGTGGGATTAACTTGATATGAAGCATTGGAAAATGTGTTTTTTGGAAGATTATGAAGGTTGTAGTTGCTTGGTGAGAATTATTGCACCTGGGTAGGTATGGTGGGTAAAGTGGCATAAGATTAAAGGAGGACAACTTGCAAGCACACGGGTATTACAATCCTGACTTTGGTTGCTTGAATTTCTCACGTCATGTCCAGCTTGTGCCAGTAAGAGAGCTTTGTTCAATACATCATGTAGGAAGGTAATCTCACCACAACATCTAATTTATGCTACAAACGAAGGATTCAAACCCCAATAGTAATGCTCTTTTAACATATAATCATTAATAAACAGATTTAAATCTTGAACTCATTGATACATAAACAAAAACCTATGATTGAACTAGTAAATTGATTCTGATGGTGTCTTTTTTGTGGTTGCAAATTCAAACGATGGGTCTTGTGTTCGTGCATAAGGGTCAAACTAATCCACAAATAAAATCTCTAACTCCTTCCATGAACAAATATAATCAAGTGGAAGATTAACATACCGCTGCCATGATATACCTTGGAGTGTTTTGATGAAAATTTGACAGGTTGTATCTTCATGAAGAATTTGGTGAAGATTCATCAAATCCTTGCAAATCCTAACATGATCTTTAGCAATTTGTCCACTGTTAGCAAAAAATAATGGAAGTTGATTATGCATATGATAAGGAATTTCATTCAAAATCCCAAGAATACACGAAGGGCTTCCCATCAGAGCTAGTTTTTCCAAGATCCAACCCACTCCAACTCACAACAATCCAAAATTGCTCAAGTTCCCTCCTTCTAGTGCCAATCCTGTTGATGGTCAATTTAACACAGCAACATTTAAACATAATATCTATATTCTATTTCTCCTAAAAAAGAAAGACAACATATAGTAATCTAACTCCCAAGGTCCTAGTAGTTAGTTCTCAACTATGTTGATATTTCTCAATAACTAGTAGGAACCTTGAACATTACAATTACATTGACCATTGAGCAATATCAACACAGTTGAGAACCAACTACCAGGACCTTGGGAGTTAGATTACTATATGTTGTCTTTCTTTTTCAGGAGAAATAGAATAGAGATATTATGTTTAAATGTTGTGCTAAATTGACCATCAACAGGAGGGACCTAAGAGAGAGAGAGAGAGAAGGAAGGAAGGAGATAGAGCTAGAAAGATAGGTCTAGAGCTCAAGGAGAAAGAAAGTGAGAAAGATAGGTATGAGAAGAAAGGAGGGAGGGATAGGTCTAGATTTTAAGGGGAGACAGTGATATATAGAGAGGTAGAGAAATGGATGGAGAGATATGATGATTTATGAAGATTTTTTCATCTCTTTACTACACAAAAAAAAAATCATTATTCATTACTTTTTCTAAAGTTTCAAGTATTTTGAGACGAATGTTACAAAAAAATCAATGAAAAGGAGACTTTGCATGCGAAAGTAGTGAGCATTTGATGTTTCAAAAATGAAATATGAAGTTAAAATTATTATAATTATTTTTTGTGTACAATAAAGGAAACACCACCTAGTACATTGCATAGAGCTCTTAATCACCTTTCCAATGCCTAGATAAAAAGTTGAAATTTTGATATGAAATGCAAAATTTATGCCCATTTTACTAAAGAGGGTTTTTAGGTCTTCAAAACAGATATCCATTTTGATCCATTTTGAAAAATAAAACAGATATCCGCTTTGAAATGAATATCCATTTTGTCTGAAAAAATTTGCAGCCTTGGGATTTCCCTCGGGTTTGCCTGGGTTTTTGGCTTGGGATTGCCTACCTTGGAAAGTCAACCAAAAAAAAGTGTTTACAAAATTTCCTTAGTTTTTCGAAGTTCGCCCTTGTGGCTAATGACTTTTTTTTAATCCGAATTTCATGAAACGAAAAGTGTTTATAGAAAAAATTTCCAGCTTTCCACCAATATAAGTTTTTCCTTATTTTGAATTTAATATATAATTATTATTTATTTTCTACATACATTATGTCTAAAGTCCTGATTGATAGGTTGGTTGAAAAAATTCTATAACTTTCAAACTACTTAACATTTTTCGAACCTACAAGATGCACCACATTCTATGTTCGCATATTATAGGATAAAAAAAATGAATTTCATAAATTTTTGACCAAGTTATGGTGGTCAGACACAAACATTTTAATAATTTTGAAAAAAAATCTAATAAAATCATAACTAATTATTTACATGGAAAAAAATTACAAAAAAAATCTGGCACATTCGGGCATGTGTCCTCTACTTATATTGAAAGATTCAAAAAAAATTATTTTTTTTCTTGTACTTAGGGTGGTTAGACAT
Source organism: Sequoia sempervirens (assembly GCA_007258455.2). Classification (NCBI taxonomy): domain Eukaryota; kingdom Viridiplantae; phylum Streptophyta; class Pinopsida; order Cupressales; family Cupressaceae; genus Sequoia; species Sequoia sempervirens. The sequence continues at coordinate 37,630 of VDFB02220708.1, read as the reverse complement.
ATACCTACTTCTTATCTTTTTCCTAAAAAATTTAGTACCACTGCATTGAAATTTCAAATTTTCTCAAAACAAATTTACTTTTTTTCCAAAAATGGACTAGTAGCCTAGAAACTGCATTCAATTTGCTACAAATTTTGTTACATTTTTTTCAAATTATGCTAATAACCTATTCATTTTTTTATGTCAAGTTGCCTAACTCTGATTTTCTGAATTTTCATCGCCACTTAGAGGCCTAGTTTGGACCCCCATGATCCTGCACTAACCCGCCTATCTACCTGCTCTCCATAGAAACTAAATGTTATGTTGATATGTTTCCTTCTTTTATACTGATGGGTTTCATGATGATCATTTTTCTAAAGTTCATGTGAATGTTATGGATCTCCATGATAGATATTTACATAATGATACTTCCCATGACGATGGTATTGTTCATGTGAATAAAGTATATTACCTACCTATTTTAATATTAGCTCTCATATTAACACTTGCATACTTAACCTTAATTTGGTCACTCAATATTTGTGTCTCAAGTCATAAGATTAAGACAGTTGTCATGATCTTTCTTTGTCTTAAGGTTTCACCCTTTCTTATATGTATCTAAGGTTTCTATCGTTGTACATCAAGGTATAAAATGTATCATTGTGTATCCATTCAATCAATTATTTGACATTGTATCATTTTCATTGCTTCTCTCTTGTGTGGAAGGATTTTTTTTCTACAAGCTAAGTGATCCTTGGATCCCATGGGATTCTCTATCAAACTGTAGATGGTATGAAAGCTTCAAATCTGCAATTCTCTTCCCCCCTTTTAGAGATTTTTCACCAAGAAGTTTCACATGGTGAATATTGGTGTAGAAAATACCTTTCTATTGAATCCCAAAGGGCCCAAAAACCTATAAATCAATATTAAATTTTTGTATGATATTGTTATGGTTTTTCTTGTACCGATTGATGATTATGATACCCTACCATGACAATGACATATTGTAGAAGAGGATCTTTATTATTTAGTAGGTCTTAATTGTTGTGATGACATTAAGGTTTCTCTTGGTGCTTCTTATCCTCCTATAGCCACATCTATTAATTCTTCTTCTTTTATGACTCCTAATCTATGTTTAGAGGCTTCATCTTCATTATATTTGAGTCAAAATCCTTAGTTTGATGACTCTTGCATTCCAATATTATAAAATTCATCTACAAGTTTTCATGTTCAGATATATATCATCATGGGATAGCCAATATAGTCGTATTTCATACATTAATATCATGTATCCATCACTTTTTCCTAAAGTGTTCCTTTCTAGTAGGTACATATTAGTACTTTAGATTTGGTACATTGGGATGAGTACTTGACAAAAATTACAAGTTTATTTTATGAATCACATCTTGTAGTCTTGGATGACAAAAATTTGAGAACATCCATCACCTCTTTAATGACATCCCCATAATAATTTTTGTCTCATCATCTTTTTTTATCATATTAGATTATATGCCCCTAGGTAGGGGGATTACTACTCTAAGGTAGTCACCAAACTCTAAACTAGTTTATGGGAATGACATTATTTCATCTAGTGATCCTATAGATTATGTACATAACATGATTTTCAGCTTAATAAGGAGATGGTTTCATGGATAGATCTACCATATATTTAGTTCAATGTCAAGTGATCTATAGATAGGTTGGTTTTTCAAGTTATGTTTGCATAGACCTAAGCTACACCATAGTTCAAGTAGAGAGGGTTAGGCTTGGCTATTGGCCTATATCTAGGAAGCCATGTCTACTTTACTTGTATGGCGGTAGTTTGAGCTTTTAGATCTATCTCATCAACATTGAGTGCAACTAATTTTTTTATTCTTTTCTTATTTTTGGATGATTTATATGCAAATCTATAGCAATTCAAATAAAATCATTGTGTAAAATAACTTGAAAAATCAATAACATGTGCAAACTCAACCTAAAACAATGATTTCAATCACAAATGAACCAATGAACTAATATGAATGTGTCTTTATAAAAAAATTGGTTCAAAATGTATTTTCACAAAATAAAATAAATGATACAACTCACTACTTTGTTGAAGAGAATTGATAAATAAATTATTTTTCTTGTTTTGTGGATCTGCTTGATCAATTTAGTAGTTTTTTCTTGGTGATTGATGATTTCTTGTTGCTGATATGTTTTTGGTTTTGTTAGTTTTCAAAAAAATAGTGCACTACTATTATAAAATAAAGATTATCTAAAATATTATATAATAAAACAAATTAACTATTTTCTAAAATCCAACGTACTACAACAAAGTGTTGTAGACTTGAAGAAAGGTATGAAACTAATTAAATATCACTCTTATTATTCTACTCTAAAACTAGCAAGTTATTCCAATTGAAAATCTCAAAATAAAATAACCCCCACACCTTGGAATTGAGGATCCAAGATGTTGCAAATTAATGGTATTGTGGCACGTTCTTTCTTCTCTACTAAGATTTTTCATTTGATGGTAGGGAGAAAATAGAATAAAAGCAACGCTAAGGGTAAGGAATCCAAAGACAAAAGTATAGTGTTGTAGAATCTACTTTGAATTTTTTAAGGACTAAATAAAACTCCCAAAGGTTGTATATTAATGGCAAATTGCAATGCTATTGCTATAGAAATTGTTGGCAACTTGGAAATAAATGGTACTCATATTGTTAAAAATGGCTTAGATAAATAACTTGTATGAAGTAATGAAAAGGGAGCTTGGTTTGAAAAAGATAAAATTTTCAAGGAGAAAAGACCCTCATAAAATAATAAAAATTCATCTATCAATAATCTCAAACCCACAATTGTTGAAAGGGGGGTGAAGTTAAACAATTCTAGGTGCAATTTTGAGATTGTACAATGGATGTTTATGAATGAGTGGGGGTCATAACTAGGAGGTGTACAAGGTACAAAAATAAATAACAAAACCTATTTGACCCTTTTGTATTCCTTAACCTTTGCAAAATGGTATGAACATGTGATTAGTAGGTATAAGGGTTTTATTACCTTGTATTTAACCTTGATTTTTGCAAACAAACCTAAATTTTTGGATGTCTTTATGTTACATAGTGTATCCTATATGACCTCAATTCACCTATTAGAGAATTCTAAACAAGGGTGTTCAAAGACTAACTAAAATATACCAAGATTATAATCAATCCTAGCACATTGATGCATCTTGGATGCAATGATAACTTGTAAAAACCAATGTAAAACTTGAATAATTATTGTTGGCCTTCAATTATTTAATTTAGATGAAATAATAGTGGGATCTAGCTAAATTTTTGTTCTAGGCATAATGGGGATCTTAGAATAGCTCCACCATTCACCAAATATGGTAAATATCATATTCACATGGTCTTAAAAAGTATAAATGGACTAACCTAGGACATCATAGCTTTCACACTATGTCAGAATTTGTGATAAGCATAAATGACCTAGAACCTAATGTCTATGGATTAGCCACAAAACCATAAAATAAAAATTATTTCTATAGTATATTGATATAATTGAACTCCAATACAAAGTAAAGTACAAATATGTAAGCCTCTTGGATGTATAAGTTAGAATGGAAATTGTCTAAAAGTTCATGAATTAACTCCTAATTAGAAGGTGAATTCACCCAATCAAATAATAGAGGTGGCATTCATTAGATGGAGGTTGCACTTAAAAGAAAAATGATACTTGATGACCTTAGATAAAGGGATATGCATGTCATATTAGTTATCTAGGTGAGGGAAAACAAATTATCCTTTTATCCTAAGTAAGATTAATAACTAGGTGCAATATTAGACTTAGGGTATTATATTATCCTAGGTGAAGAAGAATATTACACCAATAAATATCTAGGTAAAGTATGGATGGACATGTTATGAATGAAGTCCAAGAATAAAGGTGGTAAGGAGAGAGGTGGGAAATAAGGGTAGGGTAAAGGTTGCATGGGAAATGTAAGAACTATAAATGGGAAATAGGTGGATGAGGGATGTAAGGAGGCTAGATAGAGGTTTAGAAAGTGTTAAAGGAAAGGGAATCTGAGTGTGTTAAAAATTATGGGTAGAAGAGGGAGGGAGATACATGGAGTATGGAAAGGCTTGGGGTTAGATAATTGGTGGAGAAAATTTAGAGTAGAAGAAAAAGTGGCATTCAACTAAAATAAGATTAGAGGTGTTGGGAATGGGGGGAGTTGTGGTTAGGAGTGTGGAGGGTGAGTACTTGGTGAAACAAATGGTGGGGTAGAGGAAGAGATTAGTAGAAGAAGATGTGGTTGAAGAATATGGGGTAGGAGATGGTGTAATCTCATTAACAATATAACCAATCCCTTGAATCATTTGCATATCATAGGAGTAGAAGAATAGAAGGGTATGGAGGGAATCAACAAGAGAAGAAGGGTTAGCACCATCTTCTAATTTTCATACTTCACATAATATTTGAATTTTTGAGGTGACAAGTTAGCTTTTTTATTAAATTCAATGTGATCATATTGAGAATTTGATCAAAGTTGTCATCAAGAGGGGTCAAGAAGGGGTGTGGAAGTAACAAAGATAATGTAGAAATTGTATTGGTAAATATGGTTGGAGATAAGTTTAAGTGGGTTTATTTGCCTATGTGAGGAGCATTATTTTTAGTGTTTGTAGTGTGTTTTTTGTTTTTATGTTTCAAGTAGGAGGAAAAAGCACCAAGGTTGTATAAATAAAGTAGTAGGTAAATGATGCTTCGAGACCTATTAAATATAAGAAGTGAAAATATTGTGCCCAAGGTATGCTTAGGAGCTTCCCTTAGTCAAGCTCATAGTTTGCATGTTTCAACATAAAAGCATATATGAATTGCAAGGGTGTGATCTTATAACTGATAGTAGTAGTGTTGTAGTAATGGTGATAGATGTTTTAAGCAAGATGTTTTACATGTAAAAGAGGAAAGTTCTAGATGGAGAAGAGAGTGGACTGATTAATGGAGAGATGCATCATTTCATTTTTGGAAAAGTTTCCTTAAATAGACATGTTTAGGCAATAATTAACCATTGAATAACTAATTAGGATTCTAGGGTTGGCAAAAGAGATCATTGTTAAGTGGGAAAAAGACGTTTTGAATTGGCACTAGTGTCTTGGGTGCCTAGAAATAGATGTCATGGGAAAGACAAGATTTTTGTAACAATAGAAGGATCCTGTTTTGGTGAGATGATGGTTTTTCAAGAGGGTTTCAATTCTGAAAAACATAAAAAACAATACAAAGCATATCTATTATCAGTAATCGCTAAAATAAATATACAACAATAATTACATATTTGAAATATACAATTTTTACATCTACAAAAACATCAAGTCTCATAAACATAAATTTAGAAACACTAACAAGTTAGCTCATTGTTCACATATCACCACATCACCAAATAGATAGAAAAATAGCTTTAAGTATAAAGAGGAAAAACCCACAATAAACAAAAATATTGAAAATAAATCATTTTTCTTTTGAAAATACTAAGGCATCATGAGCATTGACTAGTAAATTATTAACATAAGACCTTTACCTCAAATGTGGACAAGGAACTTATGAGATCAATTACAACTCAAACCATATCGATCCCCATCTCCTCATCCTAAAATATAGACAGAGGAATTATGAGAGTCAATTACGACTCAAACCATATCAATCCCCATCTCCTCATCCTTAAATATGGATAGAGGAATTATGAGAGTCAATTACAGCTCAAACCATATCAATCCCTATCTCCTCACCCTCAAATCTGGACAAATAACTCATAAGAATGAATAACTCAAACCATATCAACCCCCAAATGATGAGATATATGAGAGTCAGATATGGATCAAACCATACCATCTCCTCATCCTTTGCCTCAAATGTGGACAAGTGATTTATGAGAGTCAAATATGCCTCAAACCATACCAATCCCCTTCTCCTCTCCCATAAGAGATGTTTAGAGAGAACAACCATGTAGTAGAAGAGGAGCCCAATCCTTAATGCAAATAGGATGAATTTCTCCTTCATTCAAGGATACTACACTAAAAATCGATAAAACTATAATAATCATAACCATTTCCCAGCTATAGAGCTTAAATAGCCTGAACTTTGTGTGCATGTATGACTCTTGGGGTGGAATCTCATCTCAATCATATCCTCCATAAAGTTGTGGAGAGTTATATTACAGTCGAAAACAAAGACAAACAATAGTAGTAGTAGAGGAACATAAATCATATTGTTCTATGTAAGCTAAGGCCACATACTAATGAGAGAAACCTCCATAGGCACTGAATCGTCTGCAATACTTTTCAACGTTGCATTTTTGTTGGACTTGTCGTCACATATTAAGCCCTGATCTTCATATAGATACTCATCACCATTAAAATAGATATCAGTGGAGGTGCTCCTCATACTCCTCAAGAATTCCAACGCTAACAGCACAACACTCGCCATTTCTTTTCTCTTCTTCTTATGTCAATACGGATTATCCTTTAAAACAGATAGGCAGAATAGCATAAATATATGCTTATCCTCCCACTTTAAGAGTTTATCATGTGAAGATTCTGTCTACCATTTGTATTAGAAATCAATCCCAGAGAAGAATTCTGAAACCTGTGGAAGAAGGCACAGACCATGAGAATTTGTTGTCTACAAGAAAGAGATGGATTAAAAACTCGAAATGAAGAAAAATAGACAAAGAAATCTTATTATATATATAAAATAGAGTTGAACAACTATAAAGCTGTCTTGAACTACTTATATATATTAGTTGAACTACCACCGTAAACATAAACAAACATATATATGTCTTTATATATCTTGAAAGACCGTTGTGTCCTACGTTATTTTCAAAGACTAAGCTTAAGTTAAAGAGGTATACCAAACGCCAATCTTTTTTTATACGCTATCTAAAACAAACAATATATGGGTCCTTCTATTGTGTTGTTGTTAACACACCTCATTAACAGTTTTAGTAAATCATTAAAATATAATCACTTAACGAATTGAAAAAAATTAATTTAGTTGGTATTTTAAAAAATTAATTCATGATGAAAGTTTGGGTTGACCCGGCAGTGCAATGGTTAATTTGCAAGGGCAGCAGTTGGGTTGTCTAAGATTCGAATCCCACGGTGGATTGTGGGAATGTTGTAGGGAGAACGCAGCTCAAAGAGGTCAACAAAGGCAGCAACGACAGTGGTTCTCGCCTCAGCTCGTACCGGTGGAACAAAAGGTTAAAGTCGGCAGTTATGACACCATCGAGATCGCTTGAGCAGTGGTGGGTATCTCACTGGTTCATAGCTCCAATCAAATGTGATGAGTTGTGTGTTATGGTGATATACATAAAAATTATAAAACATAATTAAATATATTAATATATATATTGATTTGAACAAAATTTACAAAATTTTCCTAAATCCTAGTCATGCCAGCCACCAGATTCCATGGGTACACGAGTTCATTACAGACTGTCCTTAACTACCCATACGCCCCCCTGTCAATTTAAAAAAAAAGCACATTTCACTACCACATTCAAACGTTTTCATCATAAAATTGCATGGTTTCTACCAGGTTCACAAAATCCCTAAGCCATTGCAAACCCACCACCTCGACCATGCCCAGCCGCTTGCAGAGGAAGTCCACTCCAATTTGTGCCCAATACCAATGGCGAACTAGCTGCTCACCCGCCGCATCCAAGATAAACGGTTGCCACTCCACTGCATATATTGATTTGAACAAAATTTACAAAATGTGCATGAATCCTGGTCATGCTGGCCACCATATTCCATGGGTACATGAGTTCATTAAAAACTGTCCTTAACCACCCATACGCCCCCTGTTGATTTCAAAAAACAAGCACATTTCACTAACACATTCAAACGTTTTCATCATAAAATTGCATGGTTTCTACCAGGTCCGCGAAATCCTTGAGCCATTGCAAACCCACCACCTCGACCATGCCAAGCCGCTTGCAGAGGAAGTCCACTCCAATCTATGCCCAGTACCAATGGCGAACCAGCTACTCGCCCACCGCATCTGGGATAAACGACTGCCACTCCACTTCAACGCCCTATTGAAACATCATCTTTATGTCATCCAGGAATGGAATTCCCACGCAAGGCCTTGCTATCGTCACCACACTCAAATCCTCCTCTAGCACCATAGCTTCAAACACTAGACTTTAGGCATATTTAGGTCCAACAAAGAAGCCAGAAACCAAGAGGAGATGTCTGAATTCACCTTTGTTTTGTTGTTGGATAAACAAAATTTCTGCCCAAGCACCATTCTGCCTCCAAGCACAAGATGTCCTTATTTTGGCATATATTCTTCGGCCTCTAGTCTGAGATGAACCCGGTGAATGCGGCTTCTGACTTCACTCATTTTAGCTTAATGGGGGTCTCCATTTTTGTGTGCATTGGAAGCCAGTAAATTCTGCCTTAAATAACCACATTCTCATCCGCAGCCAAGCCAAGGGCCATCTTTCACCATTAATTATATTAGTACCTACCACCATTCCACCGTCGAGAGGGAGTACGAAGTGATCCAAGTGTAAGTTTTTTCGTACTTCTGTTCGATCTGAGATTTCTTGAGTTTATCATTTCTGCACACTCCAATGTGGCCTCTCAGTATGGTATGCTCTTTGTCGGTTCTCATTAAATCCCCTCCCTCGTGCAACATTGAATGCCATTTTTAAACCTTGGCAGGAAATGCTTGTGTTTGGCAACGAATATCCGATTGGGGGAACCTTACGTGGTACTTGTAGTCACCTCTTGTCCTTTCTAACAACTAGGATGCCCATGTGTCAAAATTAAATATATTAATATTAAAATATAATACTTTACAAAATAAAATTAAAAATAAAAAAATTGTATTCAAATAATAATTTTTCAAAAGTAAAATTAAAATTTATATATAAAAATAAAGAATATAGATAGAATAATATAATTTTTAATTAAGAATTAAATTAATTAATTATAAAGTAAAAAAAAAATAGTTCCATTTTTTAGATAGATGTATTAAGATATATATACTTATAATTAAAATAACTAAAAATATATACAATTATACAAAAGAAAGGTAAATCATTTTTTTTATATATATTAATTTAAGTTAATCAAATAAATATAATTCATAAAACACATTTAATTTCAATCTAGACTAGAATTAAGTGAATATATGTCACTTTAATAGATGGAATGGGTGTTGAAAATATGCCAAATTAATTTGCTAAGTAAATTAAAAAATGTTGGTGTAATTAAATGTGTTGTACCTTGTCCTAGGTCATGATTACACCTTAGTTAAGTTTATTTGGGGACCACATAGGAGGTTGTTGGAGATTTTCCACCTTTTCAAGGTAGACTTGACATGTCATTACTTTATCACTTCCACCTCTTGTGGACACATCATGTGATTCTCCCTCCACCTTTTGTGGGTGATCCACATTTTGTGGTGATTATCACATTATCACCTTTCCACTTTAGGTGGAGTGATAGCTTTTCATAGTTGTCTCATGTCATAAGATGATGAATGACACTTGTCATAATCTTATGTACTTCTATGTTCTCACCTTGGCTATATAACCAAGGAGTCTCCTATGTACTTTTGTACTGAAAATCCTCTCATATTATTGACATTGAATATAATCTATTTTTGTCATATTGCTTCTATCTCTCTCTTTTGTGCTTTCTATTAGGCCTCTAGATCTTGGGTGGCTACCTTCATAGCCAATTCTTACATGGTATCAGAGCTATTGGAGTGCCTTTGGTTAGTCATTTGGAAAGATTCTTAGAGGATTCCATTTTTATCCTTATGTTGCAGCAGCATTCTGGAGCATCCTACGCCAAATCTAAGCCCACCATTACATTCGGAAGGCTGTTTCAAGTTGGGATTGCCTTTCATTTCGTCAAAATTCGATATCAGGAGCTCCAAATCTGAAAATTTCTCCAATTTGGGGATCGTACCCTATACAGTCTGCAGACTCGCAAGGTACGCCCTCCATCAGCTAGTACCTACCAGCGACCTACTACTCCTCCACGTGGCAGCCCCTTCTACTAGCAATCGGCATCAAAACTCTAGCGGTTCCTTTCATTGTCAGCAGCGTCCAAGAAAAAGCCAGCGACTGTTTATACATCGACAACAATAAATTCAAAGATTCTCTGCCAAAGATTCCACCGTTGGCCACTAGGGAATATTTCGTTAGCTATGAAGAATATTCTGAGCATCTTCTCCACATTCTGGCGAATATTTGGCAGAAGGTGATGATTGGAATTTACCCGTCAAATTTAAGCCCATGCAGCTATTTCAACGGGCATTCAACAGTCAAATTTGATCACAGAGTTTTCTGACATCATCATGCGTCATCGATGATGTTGGTACTGGTTAAAAAAAAATTTCCCCCCTCACTAATGAAGTTTTTGATTTTGCAGTCCAACTTCAGAGCTTCATATCTCACTCATTTTTGCTCCTTTTTTCAAGCAATTTTTTTTTATTTGGGCTAATTTTTCGTTTACTTCATAGTGGTGTACTCGGTTTCTGATTTTGGTGGACATATTTTCAAAAAAAATTAGTTTCTCATCACTATACCTGTCTAGTCACCATTTCTACAACTTTTGAGGCTTCGTTCAGGCTCATACGAACTCCTTTTCATATGCCTTTTTTTTTAAAGTGCATGATTTTTTATCTACTTCTTGAATCTGCAATCAGTTTGAAGTGATCTTGAGTGGATTTTTTACTTTCAGCATATGGTCTTTGTTGGCCTATTTGGCACTTGTATTGCATAGATTTGAATTTAGGTGTTTGCTTATTTGTTCTAGTCTGTTATTAGCCTATTTATTGGTAAGTTGTAAATCAAAAATCATAAGCCCACTTAGCCAAGTTGCAAGTGACCTATTGTACACGCACTACATTATAAAGTGTCGAAATCATCTATTTGTAGGGGGTACTTTGATTGAATGAATTTGGGGGGGTATCTCTTGTGTGATTGTGCATATTTTCTCTCTTGTGCTCTTTCATTCCATCATGGGTTCATCTAAATTTCCACTCTTAACTGCACATAATTATGGTACATGGAAAGTACGTGCATGGAGTAAACTAATGGAAAAAGGTTTAATTTACTACATTGATGGAACCATAACTGCACCTTCAGATCCTAAGGCAAATCCAATAGCATATATGGATTGGCTCACTAAAACTTCTATGGCATTGGGTACACTAAGAAAGTTCATTTCAAATGATCTCATTTTCCATGTTGATAAATGTACTACAGCTAAGGAAGCTTGGGATAAGCTTGTTGCTTTGTATGGTAAGGTTGATAAGGTTAAGGGATATAAGCTTGAACATGATCTCTTAAGCCTTGATCCCAAGGATTTTGATACAATTTAGGATTATGTCACTAAGGCAAATGAACTAAGAGCACAACTAAAATATTGTGGTATTGAAAAAGAGGATGATCAATTGGTCTTCAACCTATTGGATAAACTTCCAGTTGAGTATGCAACCTTTGTTTCAAGTTTTCAGACTCAAAGATTGGCAATAAGCAACTTCACATCACCATCTTTTGAGGCTCTCAGAGATCTTTTGATTCTTGAGCAAAATAAGTTGATGAAAATGGGCATTCTGAAGTCTTCAACTTCAAAAGCATTGGTGGTCAATCATGGAAACAATAAGCAAGGCAAAGGAAAAGACCAAAAGCAATCTTCACCAAAGCCACAAGGAGAGAACAAACAATCCACTCCTCCACAACAAAGCTCAACTTCATCTTCTTCAAAGAAGTACAACTATTCAAGCAAGAGGGAGCAATCAACATGTGCATATTGCAAAAATTTTAGTAATGAGGAGCATCGTTGTCATGTTAAGCAAATTGATGAGTTGAAACACATCCTTAAGAAGAACAACATCAACTTGCCAACTGCATATCAAGAGAAGAATTCATCCCCTTCCACTTCTTCCAAGGGAAAAGGAACAACTCTCATGGCAACAACATCAAGCTCTTCTCCTTCTTCTACATCATCTCAGTATGAGAAACATAAGGGGCAAGCATTTCTTGTAGTTGCAGATTCCAATTCAAATACGTGGATCCTTGATTCAGGAGCTTCACATCATATGACTTCGTCCAAGGATATGTTCTCTTCATTTGATTCTTGTTCATCACCACCCATTTTGATGGCCAACAACACTTCTTTGGCATTTTGTGGGAGGGGGTCTATTGACATTGAAGGTGGAGAATTTAATGATGTTCTATATGTGCCTACTTTGTTAAGGAACATCCTTTCCATCTACTAGATTACACATAGTGGTTCAGGAAAGAGTGTAGAGTTCACACCAGATTTTGTCATTGTTTGGGATTTGCATAGCAGGGCTCTTGTTGTAGTTCGGGAGGTTGATCATCATTCTCAGTTCTACACCTTCTCCTATTTTTCTCCTATTGATGATTCAGATCACCCTAATGTGGACACACTTGAGGATATTGAGTATGGTTACTTAAATCTTGGAGTGCTCACTACTCCTGAGGTTCTTGAACCTATAGTTGATATTCCATCTCCTACATTGACTGGTGTACCTGATGATGCTTGTGTTCTGACAGTTTCAGTGCCTTGTGATTCAGTGCAATAGTGTATACCTTGTCTTCCAGAAGCAGCTTCATGGAATGACTACTTGGCAGACATTGGCAGTCTGTTTGTGGAATCCTACATTGTGAATTTGAGAGACACTTTTGATTACTTACATCTTCTCTTTGATGAAGGTGATTCTTCTTCAGTTGTTGCGAGGGAACACTCTGACCTCCTCTACATGATTAGTCTTTCAAGGTTGATGTGATTGTGGATGCATCTGTACAGCAGTTGGAGGAGGCCACTTTCTCTTTTGAGGAGACATCATCTTTGGAGTATGTTCTACCTACATCCTTGCTAGATCTTGAGTTGTCTTTTTCAGCAGATGAGAGTGTTGTTGCAAAGGGTTTCTCACAGGTTCCAGGAAGTGACTACATTGCAGCTTCACATGGTTTGGGAAAGGCATCTTTCAGCATCAATACAAGGAAATTTGAGTAGATTTCAGAGACTTCTTACATTTTGAGGGTTCTTCCTTCTTCACTTGTGGATTGGGGAGACTTCATTCATACACCTTTGGTATTGTTTCTTCCTAAGGGGAGGAACATTGTTCAATGATTTTGGAGTAGCTTCTTCATTCCTTCTCGAGCATCTTCCATGGGTGATCATTGTACATTGAGGGGGGGCTACCTTGTCTCTCTTCTTCTTCTCTTTCATGGGGGGAATTTTTCCTCATCTTGGGGTTTTGTCCTTCTACATTTGTACATTCACTTGATTTCATCTCTCTTTTGGGGGGTAGTTTTTTCCCACTGGGTTTTTCTATCTTTACTCCACTTGTGAGAGATTTCATTGCATTTGTACATGGGTACCTAACAAGGCCTAGTAGTAGGGACCCATCTTGCATTGTTTGCTTTTGTGTACATTCTCCCTAAGTTGTACTTAAGGGGGGGTGTTGGTGTAATTAAATGTGTTGTACCTTGTCCTAGGTCATGATTACACCTTAGTTAAGTTTACTTAGGGACCACATAGGAGGTTGTTGGAGATTTTCCACCTTTGGTGGACTTGGCATGTCATTACTTTATCACTTCCACCTCTTGTGGACACATCATGTGATTCTCTCTCCACCTTTTGTGGGTGATCCACCTTTTGTGGTGATTATCACATTATCACCTTTCCACTTTAGGTGGAGTGATAGCTTTTCATAGTTGTCTCATGTCATAAGATTATGACACTTGTCATAATCTTATGCCCTTCTATGTTCTCACCTTGGCTATATAACCAAGGGGTCTCCTATGTACTTTTGTACTGAAAATCCTCTCATATTATTGACATTGAATACAGTCTATTCTTGTCATATTGCTTCTATCTCTCTCTTTTGTCCTTTCTATTAGTCCTCTAGATCTTGGGTGGCTACCTTCATAGCCAATTCTTACAAAAAATGATTTCATTAAAATGTTAATTGTTTTAAGATATGTATAGACTTAAAACTCTCTATGTGTTGATCAAATGGCTTGAGATTGATCTTGTGCAACACAAGTTTAATTTTTGAGGCACAATTATTTTTGGTCAAACTCTAATATCATTGAGTATGGTCCCCACTATCTATTGACATGTAAGGAATAATGACCAATATTTAGAAATGCATTGAAAATTTTGCTAAACTATAGAAATTTTCGTTCTCCTTAGTTGATCCCCTTGAAAGATCAACTTTACATCCTCAAGAAATTGTTGGCAAACAACAAGCAAGCATATAATGGCCTAGATGTGAATTATGATGCAAATGTTGATTATTTTTAATGTTCCAAATCCAAATGTTCTAGGAATGTCACTTATAAATTCTTAAGATGTCCAAATGTTCTAAGATGACTCTACAATGTGAATTATGTTGAAATGGATGTCTTTTTAAGTACCAAGACATAATGAATAGTTGTACAAACCAAGTAAGCTCCCCCTTAATCTAAAAAGATAGTTCTAAAACCATGATAAAACAATAAAGACATGTTTATATCATGGGGAAGGCATGTTGCATCCCTATGTACTAGGATGATATGAAAATTAAAGCACAATATGAAAACATAGGATGTAATCCATGAACAAAGGAACATAGGGGCAATTTAACCATGAGATAATTGCATGATAAGGATCATTAGTCATAAGCATCATAAATGTGTACAATAAAAGTATGATAAATATCACAAGGTTAAGCATCATAAACATGTGATCAATGTATGATATTCAGTGTTATAAATGTATGATAAGTATAAGGATACATTGCAGTCATAAAATTATGAAGCAACAAAGAAAAATGCAAAATGAATGTGGTAGAATGAGCAAAATTTGTTGAAATGAACAAGAAAATTAAGAGGGGGGGTGAATCAGTTGTAGCAAATTAACCTTTAAAATCCTCAATAATAATCAGATCCACAAGCATTACTTAAACCCTTATTCTGTTAGATTGATTTAAAATGAAATGCGGATAACAGAGACTAAACAACACCATACACATGAGAACACTAGATATATGTGGAAAACCCAATGAGGGAAAAAACCACGGTGAGGATTAGCTCACAATATAAGTAATAACAAAAATAGCACAAAGGGGCTTACTACCAGAATAGGACACAATGTCCAAAAGGCTCACATCCAAGGCTCACTCTCATAGAAATAATATAAGGAGATAGAAGAAGAATGTTACATAGAGAAAACACTTCTCAATGCAATGTTCAAGGAGTCCACCACAATTTCTCGCACACTTTCGCAGTCTCACATGAAATATTTTGGATGCCTTCAGGAACCCTAGCATGAAGTTCAAACTATTGTTCAATTTTGTATCACACACATTACTCGCATCAATCTTGCATCTATCTTACTTCTTATTCCTATGCACGTTCCCTCTTGCATCAACACCATACATATTTATATCAAATTCTACCTCAAAAAACTTTCTCCAATGTTGGCCACTATCCATTATACATTCAAATTCAAAATAAATCGGCACCTAAACATTCCCGCAGTGGATAGGAACAAAAGGTGACCTGCATACATTCTTAATTAGGACCCAAATAGATCCCAACATGCTTCAACATGCTTCCATAAGCTTCACATGTAGTGTTGAGCACAAGGTTGACCAACACCCATAAAAAACACCATAGATATTAAGTACACACTTCCTTAAACCAAGCCAAAATTTTTGGACAACATAATTTACTTGAACTCAATCCAAAATAATCCACAAACTTCTTAAGATTCATCAAACACTTCATCCAAGCTTGCATCAACAAGTACTTCAACTTAAAACAACTAATAACCCTTAATTGCATACTGTTGGAATTGTGTGCCTCAATCCCACAGGGTGAAACTTCTTGTGAGCAATTTCGGTGAGACTGAGGAGAATTCTGGCTGACCTACTAGTTGATCCTGACTATCATTGTGACCTCCTGAATGTCTTGGCGATCGGCATTTGAAACCTTCGGCATACCCTTGGATAGTCGGGATGATGTCTCGGCGATGATAGGAAGTCTTGCCGATATCGGCGTGACCTTTGGTCTATCTAGCCGATATGGTAATCGGCATGACTTGCGCCTATCAATATGAAGTCTTGGTGACTGGGAGATGTCTGGCCGACAAGCTGGTGTCTAGCGGATGTCGGGGAGACCTATGGCAAAAGGATTCATCGGTGTAACCCATTTGCTTCGGTAAGAAGTCTTACCAATGTGTGAATGTCTCACTGACAGACATATGGAGTCATCGGGGTAACGAAAGGGGTTTGCTATGACCTCTTGGCGACAGTGGTAAGTCTAGCTGACAAAGCTACATGTGATCAGGTGTTTTCAGTGAGACTCCTAGCGAATGGAGTCATCGGAGAAACACAAGGACTTCAATATGAAGTCTCAGCGAATGTGGAATGTCTAGCCGATGGTCTTCTTCGATGTGACTCTTGGTGAACACTAAGGTTTTCGGGATGACATGTTGAGCTCGATGTGATGTCTTGGTGAAAGACGTTTGTCTCACCGAATGGAATACTCACATTGGCATGACTTGAAGACTTCGGTATGAAGTCTTGGCAAACTGCGGGTGTCTTGCCAATGGAAAAGCTAACATCGATATGACCTTTGAACTTCCGTATGATGTCTCATCGAATGGTGATTGTCTCATCGATGAGAATGCTAAGGTCAATGTGACTTGAAGACTTCGGTGTAATGTCTAGGCGAAGAGCAATAGTCTTGCCGACTGATGAACTCTTCAGAATACCTTGTGATCTTCGGTGTGATGTCTTGGCAACACAGCAAAGTCTAAGTGATAGCTTTCTGGACTCGGTATAATGTCTTGCCGATAGTGAAGACTCTTGGTGATAACGACAAATGAGCTATGTGGCATCAAGGAGACACAGTTAGTGTCTCACCAACATGTGACACAAGTTGAATGCCCTTGACCAAGTGAAGACTATCCTACGTGGTGCATTTTGGACCAATCAGAGTGAGCAGAATGTGAATTGTTTGCTATGAGACCGTTGCAACTGTTTCTGTGTGGAAGCGAAAACTCTACACAAGGAAATGGAAACATCTTTGATGATAATGATGTTGAGTTGGAGATTGTGATCCGACAGTTGGAAGAGGAACGTAAAGAGCCTGTTGAAAACAAATGTATATATGTATGCATTGGACGTTCTGTGCAGGGGTTCTAAGAGCTAGAGTGAAAAAGAGATAGAGAAAGAGAGAGAGGGCCAAGTAGCTGACTGAAAGGCTGAGGCCATGAGGCCAAAGCAGAAGATGAGAGCAGCAGGGTTCTACTAGAATCTCTCTTGATCATGAATCATGATTGATCTTTCTCTTGTTGATCTGCAATGTATACTGGGTGAGGGTATTGTAACAGTGCGAAGCTTGTATGGTCTGATGGGTTGATCAGTTGCTACCAGTTGTATCTAGAATGAACAAGATGTAATCTCTGAAAATACTATGAGCCTAAATTGTATTATAACCATTTGTTGCTGAATAATACAATGGCTCGATCTTTGGAGTGTGGGGTTTTTTATCCGAAAGGATTTTCCCCACGTAAATCTTTGTGTTATGTTGTTTGTCTCATCTTTCATGTCTGTATTGATTCTATTAGAGAATCTGTTAATGCATGTTGTTGAATTTACATGTGTTTTTCTCAGAAGGATCAATGTGGGAAATAAACTATCTGTTTCCACTTTAGGACATAGTTGTACGTGTATTTGAGGCAACCTAATCAAAATGAAAGTTACCGAAGGCACTACTGTTCTTAGAGATTTCTCTGAGATGCACTAATTTTCCTTACACATACTAATAAATGAAACTCACACTACACTGCACCAAATCAATTGAAAACTTGAATACAGAAAGATAAAAGCATTATAATCAACTTCCCAAATCTACACAACCTGAATCCAAATAGCAGAGAAATGTAGAGCAAATACATTTCTCCCAAACCATAGAAAACATCACTGAATAACTAGTTCACACACTAGTGAAAGTACAATGATCCCAAAACTTAAATTTTGAATATAGCAAGCTCTGACACCCTTGAATAACCTGTAAGATCAGCATAGGTATAGCATCAACACAAAAAGAATGCAGAGCACAATACCAGAGCACACTATGAACATTTGCACAACACAATTTACTCTATTTATTAAATTTTCTCAAAAGCACTTGGAAACCAAGTACCAAAGACATCATTCTCAACTCATTACTTCATTCCAACTCATCTCCAGACTCTGCAACAAAAGAATAGCTTCATGTACTCATTTGAAACACTTCCTCAAGGTCTCAACTACACATACACAATCTATTTTCCTCTTTTTCACAATTTTCTCAATATCCTCAACATCTTCATCTCATAGTTGACATGAATGACAACACCAGTTAGTAGACTTCCTATTGACATCAATGAGAACACTTTCATACTTGCAACAATAAGAATAATTAAGATGTAAAACGGAATACAAATGAACAAGAAAGATATAAAAAAGCATGAAAGTAAACATGTACCAAGTAAAAAATAAAGAAAATTTCCCCCAAGTGCGGGAAGGCAAAGCATAATTTAACACGATGTGTAAAAAGGATAAAAAATAAGGTGTAATCAAAATTTCAACATGTAAAGAAGCAAAAGACAAAATGAAAACTAGAAATGAATTTTTATATATATTTAATCTATAAGATGCTCATGAAACATCAAATGTACAAGTTAGATGATCATCATCATTCTTCAAAGATCGTCATTATCCTAGCATATGTCATCATATTTTTCTTCATTGTTTCTTATATTTTTTTCTTTTGTGGCTTTCTTTTTTTATTACGTGTCTCTTCTTAATAGTCATGTATAATTTTTACAAACATACTATTAGTTGATGACACATTAAGAATTTTTTTTCTTAACCTAAATTCATGGTATATTAGAAATATTTGGCATTTGATGCACACCATAACACACTACATTGGTATTCATGTAGTCTTATAAACATGGAGTTCTAGTTTTTGTTTTATTCTTTAACTTTTTTGTTTCTTAAATCCTTGGTTCATAACTATTTTTTATGTAAAGTTCCTTAGGATATCAACATCTTTTTAATCATTCTAAAATTTTCAACTAGAAGCTTTTCAAAAGAGGGGTTTCTTCACTAGCCTACTTTTTTTTATTCTTTAAATTTGTCACTTGGATAATTTGATTTGGTATACATCATAAATATTTATTTTTATTATGTATGAAGGTTTCTTGGGAGTATAAATGTAACTACCCCAAATAAAGTATCTCAAGACCACAAATATATTGGTATGTCTTTACTAAGCATGATAACTTTATCTTCATGAATGAATTTTACACATTAATACATAAGTAAAGGTAGAACTCCTAAATATTACAATCAATGCCTACCAAGTAAAAGACAAAATATGTCAAAATTAGTTACAACATGATATAGTATATTTACAAGTTTCCTTAGGAAGAACTATAATTAGTAGTGTAAGACAACCAAAAGTATAGATCAATGTTCCAATATTCATTTTTAGTGATTCTCCTAAATAGGAATAGGTTGATGGTCGTAAATGATTAAGAAATAAAAGATACTCCATATAAAATTTGTATTGGTTAATGGGGTGATCCCACAATAGTGGTTTACAATTTTTGGCCAAACTGGACACTGAAATTATTATTTTTAACTAAATTTTCACATTCGGACAACTACAGCGGCTAAACCGTGAATAATTTGAAGATAATGAAAACTAGAGTCTCATCACATTTTTTTTGTAGATTCTAAAAATATTTTTTTCAAAATTTTTGAAATCATTTTACACTTCTTTTTCCATCTCCCATGAAAACTAGTTTTTTTCAAAAGCAACATTTTTAAAAGTGACGCAGACCGTATAACGCATAATTTTTTTTCCATGAAGGATAAAATTCTAATTTTTTCGAATTTAGATTTGTAATTCCAATATCTAGTGCTTCCACTTGGTTAGATAGTTTTTATTGAACGCTTTTTCTTTAATCAAGTTTTGAATTCAAACTAATTACAATTCAGACATAGCGTGACCATATAAGCATAACTTTTTTGTATCTATCAAAATTCAATTTTATTTTTTGTTGGATTAAGGACTTCAATATCTAGTGCACTCATATTTTTCAAAAAAAATTGATAATCTACTATTTTTCCACATGTGCATAACATAGACCTTCATTTTTTATGAAAAACCTATGTTTAATAAAACTAGAAAAACAAATACATAATAAAACCAAAACATATTAAGATTATATTCGTTGGATAGCTTGTTCCGAGGACTACCTGATTCCAGTTGGGTTTGTGAAGATTCCTCCATTTTCATCATCAACCCGAGCTTCGAAGTGCCAAAATTTAGGGTTATTTTGTGTCTCAGAGGAGGGATGAGGAATAAGGGAGGTTCGCTTGAA
This sequence comes from Sequoia sempervirens, assembly GCA_007258455.2. NCBI lineage: Eukaryota > Viridiplantae > Streptophyta > Pinopsida > Cupressales > Cupressaceae > Sequoia > Sequoia sempervirens. Next base: position 17,177 of record VDFB02220708.1, on the reverse strand, counting down.
CCAAGGTTCATTCAAACCCTTGTTCATTTGAACCCCCCTTTTATAAGGGTTTTTTTTGGCATTTTTGGCAGGAAAGTATTAAAAGGGTTCGCCTGAACCCAGGTTCTAGCGAACCCCTAATGGGTTTAGTCAAACCAATATGTTGGTACGAACCCCTAAAATCAATATTTTTGCCATGCATTCATTTTCTGTGAGTTTTCCTTCCTCACTTCAATTGTAAACCACTATTGTGGCTTCACCCAATGTCATTTATGAGTATATTTTCAATAATTAAATTATTTATCTTCTTAAAAATATATAATAAACTATAATACTACTTTGTGGAATCTTCTCATTATAAAATATAATAATTGACATAGAAAGAGAAGAGAAATATATAGCTTTAATTAACATCTCCAAAACAAAAATCATGTAAATAAGGTATAATTAGACTCAACATAGCAATTATTTATAATAGCATATCCATATGTATACATAATATCTCTTCATTATAAAAATTATTTATAATAGCATATCCATATGTATACATAATATCTCTTCATTATAAAATTTAATAATTGGCCTAGAAAGAGAAGAGAAAGATATAGCTTTAATTTATATCTCCAAAAAAAACATTAAACGAGGTATAATTAGACTCAATATGACAATTATTTATAATAACATATCCATGTGTATGTAATCTATGGAAATGGTATCATGTGTCTCATTTTTTTCAATCATGAAATTGATTAATGTAAATTACCAATTTTTTACAATCATGAAAGAGATTAATATAAACTACCAATTTCCTAAGGTGCAATTGAAGGATTTTTATTATCATTGGCACCTTGAACCTAGACTATGTGATTATCTATGAGATCTTATACTTTATACTTGATAAACATATATGATTGTGTGGTATGCCTTTTGATTCTATAAATTCCATTATTGTTGACACCTTCAATTTAGATTATGGTGTTACTTATTTAATCTTGTACTTTATGCTTGAGATTCATACATATTTTTTAAGTATGTATGGAACTTTGGATTACAAAATATTTGGTCATATTCTTGGAAGCTTATTTTAATCTTTAAACGGATGCATATGAGGAAGAATATCAAACCAATGTTTAATAAACTATATAACACATCTTCCAAAGATTCTCATAATTTTATGAACTTTTGATAATCATTTTTTTTTAAGGAAGAAAAAATAGAGGTGTTTGACATCCCTCACAAAAGTATTTGACTTTTAAAACCTAGACAAGTGAGTGGATTGAGATGAAGAGCCATATTCAACTGTATTGTATGCCAATATTTTGGCCTCAAGATTTTCAAATGTTGTGTACACGCATTCTAAAGTATAGAAAATTGTTCAAATGATTATTATTATTCTTAATAATAGGAAGTAGAATTGAGATGAAGAGACATATTCAAGTGTATTGTGTGCTAATAGTTTGGCCTCAAGATTTTTCAAATGTTGTGTACATGTATTCTAAAGTAGTGAAAATTGTTCAAATGATTATTATTATTCTTAATTATAGGAAGTAGTCCTTCAAGAAACATAATTTGAAGTTTGTCATTATCAAAATGATCCTTTAATTTGCATGGAAACAAATAACATAATCCTTAATAATCTCATTACTCCATTATGTACATGAAATCATTTACAATAATATTCAAACCCATATTTATATGAAAGTACTTTCAAAATGTTGTAGCTAAGTCATTAAAGCATCATATAGAACCTAATTTGATAAAGAGAAAAAACATTGAATAACATAATTTGTTAAATTATGGAAATAACTTGGTTAAGTTCTTATCATTGTATATTAAATTCTTGCATGTAGATGCACATTTGAATCTACCACAAAACCGACATGCAATGCATGTATAATAATCTTAAATGCTCATTGCTTTGGAGGATTGTATATGATAGAATCCTTGTTACTATAACTAACTTGTCTCTTAATATGAACCACTTCTATAATGTTGTAGCCAAAGTAGAGATAGAAACAAAGGTAACTTGCCTCTTAAGACGAACCACTTCTATAATGTTGTAGCCAATGTAGAGATAGAAACAAAGGTAATGTTAGAGATATGTGAAAGAGTGAGGTTATGAGGTAAAGAGTGAAGATGTGGCTAGAGAGGTAGAAACAAGGAGAGTGTTAAGGATACATGTGAAAACAATAGAGGAAGTGTAGTAAGGTTATGAGGTAAAGAGTGAAGAGGAAGTGTTGTGAGGTTATGAGCTAAAAGAGTGAAAATATTGCCATGGATAGATGAATCACATTATAAGAAGGTTTAGTCATTAGGTGAGAGAGAGAAAGTATGGGCAATAGGTTGGAAGGAGGTATGGCATGAGACATATAAGTGGAGGGTATTATCAATAGTGATAATGTGAATGAAAGAATAAGATGTGAGTGGAACATAGGTAAACTATAATGGAAAAATAAAAATAAAGGTAAAAGGAGGGATGGTAAAGATAAGAGCTACCCATAATGTATTGTAATAATAATGAAGATAAAAGGAGGGATGGTAAAGGTAAGCACTAATAGTGGTTGTGGTAGGGATGTAATAATAGTGGTCATGGAAGTGGTAGGGGTAGGGGTAGGGTAAAAGGTGGGATAAAAAAATAGGGGTGGAAGAATACACTATTAGAAGAATTCAATGATAGTAGTGGCCATAGAAGTGGTAGGGGTAGGCTAAAAGGTGGGATAAAAAAAAAAGGATGGAAGAATACCCTATTAGAAGAAGTCAGTAATAATAGTAATAATAGTGGTCATGGAAGTGGTAGTGTTAGGGTAAAAGATGGGATAAAAAATAGGGGTGGAAGAATACACTATTAGAAGAAGTCAATAATAATAGTGGCCATGAAAGTGGTCTAGGGGTAGGGTAAAAGATGGGATAAAAAAAACAGGGGTGGAAGAATACACTATTAGAAGAAGTCACTAATAATAGTGGGCATGGAAGTGGTAGGGGTAGGGTAAAAGGTGGGATAAAATAATAGAGGTGGAAGAATACACTATTAGAAGAAGTGAGTAATAATAGTGGTCATGGAAGTGGTAGGGGTAGGGTTAAAGGTGGGATAAAAAAATAGAGGTGGAAGAATACACTATTAAAATATATTTATATTGTTGGTATGAATTTTCAAAGTCTATGAAATTGATTTAAGAAAGCTTTTGGATTCAACTGTGTAACAAAATTTTATCCCTTGTCCCTAACTTGTAAAATGTTTTCTATCATATCATTTTTATCCCTTGTCCCTTAAAGTTGTGGTCTTTGCCATGGTGGGTAAGGCATATATTATGCGTGTAACATGTGCCCTAGTATTTGACAAATCAAACAACCTACAATACTAATTTGTTTATTAATTTGACCGGATTTAACCCCTAAATTAGGCTGCTTAAAGCGAATAATCATGAAAAGAAAACATAGACGTTTAAATATGATCAATTTTTCAAGTCAATCAATCACAGAGAAAACCCTGTGTGAAACTTCTCTGCCCCCTATCTTTTTTCCTTTTCCCCCTGCCTTAAACAAGTTACAGATTCGCCCGGGGGTAACAAACAAAAGGTCGTTTATCACGCCTGATGAGCGGTGTTGGTAGTATCGAATCCGAGAGGAAAATGGAACTGTGTATCCGCAGGCTTGCTGTATTGCTGAAAGGGACTGTTAGGGCCGTGCGGGACACGTGTCGACGAAGGCGGCGAACACAGAGAATCCGCACTCATGAAGTTGAGTCCAAGCGCATAGTTGTCCTTGTGCAGATCCTCCGATGGCGTGTCACTGGGCTGCTCGGACAGAACAGACTGCGGCGATGACTGCGCAGGCGCAAAATTCGAGGCACCGATTCCGCGTGCCACGTGTATAACGGCAGAGACTGCGGTGGCACGGAGGAGAAGGCAGAGTCCACACTTGTTGAGCGTCCACAAGTCGTCCGGAAAGGAGGCGAACTCGCGCTGCTGAGGAGAATTCAGTTGTTCGACTTTGTTGTGGGATTTGAAATCGGCCAGCTCGAATAGGCTCCGCCCAGCTGTCTCAACGGCTTCGACAACCTTTGTAAAGGCGTCCACGCTGGCAAGCGTGATGTCCGCCGCAGGAGGAGACAATGCGGCGGACACTGAAACGGACATGCCCGTTGGCTGACCGGCGACGTGGCGGTTGGCGTTGATGGCGCCTCTGAGAAGTGTTTTGGAGAGAAGCTTCGCTACCGCTGACATCCGTCGGGCACGTTGGATGCGCTTCAGCATGCGCGCGCTCACGCCGTTGTCATTTCCGCCGGCTCTTACAGGTGGCGCTGTTGCATTGTCGTCCTCGTCTGTAACGCCTTCGGTGGACGTCGCGGCGGATCCCATGCACCAGGCTTCGGGGTCTCTCCATGTGGGTGAGGAAGCGGCGGAGGAGCAGGCGGCGCTTAATTTCTGGGCTACCTTTGCGCTGATTTTTTCTACTTGCGGCGCCACCGCTGTCCAGTAATCCGCGGCTTCTTGCTTTACTTGCAGCAGCCACCCTGTCTCACCTGTGCATTTGGTATTATAAACAAAAATGATTACTTCATACTGTTTCACGAATGATAACCAGCATATTAAAAGATACGTGCGAATGCAATTCAATTTAATCCCCCGTGGACAAAGAAACTTCAAAGACAATATTGTATTAACCATCTATATAATCAACTGTTTCTGGTATCAGCTGTATATATAATCAACCTTTCAGAACACTTCTCTCTTCTCTAATAGATTCAGAGAAAGATAAAACAGAGATAATTTTTTGAAACAATTGAAACAATTTTTTGAATACTACATGAACCATCAATACACAACTAATTTACTAATTTTCAGAAGTAATCTCTAATGTATATCTCTAATGTATATTTTCATAAAACAGAGATAATTTTTTGAAACAATTTTTTGAATACTACATGAACCATCAATACACAACTAATTTACTAATTTTCAGAAGTAATCTCTAATGTATATTTTTAAATTTTTGAAACAATTTTTTGAATGAACCATCAATACACAACTAATTTCAAAAGTAATCTCTAATGTATATTTTTAAATCAATTATTTCAGAAATAATCTCTAATGTATATTTTTAAATCAATTATTTCAGAAATAATCTCTAATTTATATTTTTAAATCAATTATTTCAGAAATAATCTCTAATTTATATTTTTAAACCAATTATTTCAGAAATAATCTCTAATTCATATTTTTAAACCAATGTTTTGAATCACTCACTCTCTTCTTTCTGATGGGTATGGGAGGAGCTGATTCCAAAAACAATATTATGTATTCTAGATGAAACGTTGATCCAAAAACATACACAACTGATTCCAAAAACAGTATCACTCTCCTCTTTCTGATGGATCTGAGAAGAGCTGATTCCAAAAACAGTATTATGTATTCTAGATGAAACCTCAATTCAAAAATATACACAGCTGATTCTAAAAACAGTATTATGTATTCTAGATGAAACCTCAATTCAAAAACATACACAGCTGATTCCAAAAACAATATTATGTATTCTAGATGAAACGTTGATTCAAAAACATACACAGTTGATTCCAAAAACAATATTATGTATTCTAGATGAAACGTTGATTCAAAAACATACACAGCTGATTCCAAAAACAATATTATGAATTCTAGATGAAACTTCGATTCAAAAACATACACAGCTGGTTCCAAAAACAATATTATGTATTCTAGATGAAACGTTGATTCAAAAACATACACAGCTGATCCCAAAAATTACGTATTCTAGATGAAACGTTGATTCAAAACATACACAGCTGATTCCAAAAACAATATTATGAATTCTAAATGAAACTTTGATTCAAAAACAATATTACGTATTCTAGATGAAACGTCGATTCAAAAACATACACAGCTGATTCCAAAAACAATATTACGTATTCTAGATGAAACGTCGATTCAAAAACATACACAGCTGATCCCAAAAACAATATTATAAATTCTAGATGAAACTTCAATTCAAAAACATACACAACTGATTCCAAAAGCAATATTATGAATTCTAAATGAAACATCGATTCAAAAACAATATTATGAGTTCTAGATGAAACATCGATTCAAAAACATACACAACTGATTCCAAAAACAATATTATGAGTTCTAGATGAAACATCGATTCAAAACATACACAACTGATTCCAAAAGCAATATCATGAATTCTAGATGAAACGTCTGATTAAAAAACTGATTCCAAACAGTATCATGAATTCTAGATGAAACGTGATAGAAACGTCAATTCAAAAACATACACAACTGATTCCAAAAGTAATATCATGAAATTATAGATGAATCTTTCTTTCAAAACTACATAAACTCACAAATCTTTTGAACACTAGATCGATTAAAAAAACATGCACAACTGATTCTACATGAACCATCGATGGACCGTCTCATGCCAAACTATATATGGACAATACTCAAATGGCAAAGAACCTATTAAGGATAGCTCTTCTTATTGAATGCAAATGCCGAAAGCTCTAAAAGGATTAGGCCAGAATTCTATAAGGGATGAATGTCGCAGACTAATTAGCCCACCCAAAATATAAAGACTAAGCCAAAGAGATCGATGGGTAGTCCACCCAAGATAGTTCGTACTGCACGAAAAGGTCGAACTAAGATAGTTCGTGCAAAAAACAGGTTGGTCAAAAGATCCAAAGGGAAAAATGAAAGAAAAAATACATATTTTCTAACTTAAATGGAAAAAACAAAATTCTACCAAGTTATAGAACCTACAGAAACATTCAGATCATATAATGGCACCCTTAACTCAACGACTGTCCTCCTTTAACAGGTGGGATTAGGTTTTCCAAAAGAAAAAAATGTTCTTACCAAACCACTGTCACAAATAGCCCCTGTACACCTTGCATACGTGACAAGGGTGAAATTTGGCGTTGCATCGCGGTCGCATAGACCTCCTGATCTACTGGACCTTATAAGAAAGGTCCCACATTTAGCTATACAGAAAATGACAGAATTTAGCTATAATATATTTAGTGCGGTTTAGTTACCTTAAACTCCCTCAATCTAGTTAGTGATGGAACAGAGTGTTTTACCATACAAGACACGTCACAAAAAGTCGGTGTAATAGGTGGAAGCTTCAAATAGATATCTTTTCAATTTTATATTTAGCCTAACAATCAGAATGAATAGTAATGTGTCAGTTCTAGAAACTTTATATTCTGGCCATATGATATTATCTACAGAATGTTATTTACTGCCCACAGCAACTGATAGATTCTCATTGCAGATGTTATTAAAGGTTAGAGACAGCCAAAAAGACAAAATATAGAGTGCAGTAGAGAGATATGTTATCATACCATCTGAAACCTCCAAATGGGCTTCAAAAGCGGAGTAGTGCTGCAACAAACCTTCCAAGCTCTGCTCAGCTTCCACAGGTGTATTACCAGGCAAGAACAGTCCATAAAGAAGCCCAGGCAATGCAAAAGCATATTTCTTGCTTCCCACCATGATAGCAGGGGAATCCCTCCCCACCGGCCATTGAAGATCTCCAACCAAGCCCACAACAGCAGCCAGAGAGGACTGATTCTGCTTTATAACATGTAAAGCAAAGTCCCCACTCTGCAATATGACACTCTCTTTCTCATCAATCAGACACAACTGAGCTCCTCTGATTCTCACAAGCTCATTCTCACTTCCTGTAGAAGCTTCCAATCCACTTTCCACAGTAGCCATGCTGGATTCACCCCCCATATCCCAAACTCACCTGCTTCTCAATAGAGCTACAACAGCAAAAAGCCACAAGAATCACAAAACAAAAAACCCACCAAACAAACCAAAAAAACAACTACACACAAATCTGCAATATTACTTACACCTAAAGCTCTGGCATATAATCCTTTTGCCAAACTAGTATCCACAACTGAAGCAGATACATTCCTAGGCCATTGGTTTATTATAATACTGAATCACAAGAGCAGGGCATACCATCAAACATGAAACAAGAGGACAAATTAATAAAGAAAACCCAAAAAGGGTAGACAGTCTATAGCATGATTTGAAGCACACTGTAATCCTCCAAATCCTGAGACACATGTATTTACATGTAGCGTGGTCATGGAATCCATTGATGTGATTGAAACAAAAAATAGAAAAACAAGTCCATGATTAATACCCGGGCAAAACAAGAAACCAAGTAGAAAGGAGCTTCTTGGGTGCGTGTCAAGGGGAGACTGATGGCTTGGCTGCATGCGACGGGTGTCGACGCTTGTTATGCATGTATGTCGGCCGGCAGTCACTCAATCTTCTTGGCAATTACCAGCCAACACCCAACAGAAAGCTGCCTTTTTTTCACCGCACCCGCCATATATATATCTCTCATGGAATTGAAGGACGGAAACAAGAGAGAGGGAATCTGCATGAAATTTGAATGGACATTAACGTTAATCACAACAAACTGCCACCCGCCCCGGTCTTAGTCCATCTATATTCAGTTAACTGCCACGACACAGTATCATCTTGCCTGCTTCTGGCAGGTGGAATAGGCATATATTCTTGATCTTTACTTTCTTTTATGCCAAGGCGCCGTAGATAATCTGTTTGCCACGCCCACATCCCATGCATGACACAAATTTCACCAACTTTTATCGCCCTTTAACCAGAATCTCTACCTTCAAATTTTGTCTCAGGTAATAAAAGGGCCCAAATTTCGGAAGTGGGTTGTGTTTGAGCTTTTGCATTGGCTACAAGGGAACATGTCACAGCCAGCTTTTAGCCTACCATTTGTATGACAAGAACAAGGTGTAAAGATCAAATAATAATCAAGTGTTCGTTTTAACCTAGAATCTAAACTAAGGTATGATAAAATATTTTCTTAGATTCTACACTAAAGTAAGAGAGGAGGTTCTTTCTTGAAATTAGAAGAAAGTTGTACAAAGGATTGTTCCATTCTAGTAGGTTCTTTCTTGAAATTAGAAAAGGAGAATTGTACAAAGGATTGTTCCATTCTAGTTTGTTTTCGGGTATGTTAGATTAGAAACTTTGGCAGCATAAATTTTATTATGATATATGCTTATCTATTTAAGTTTTATTATTTTATATGCTTCTCTATTTATTGACATTATTATGTTTTTATTAAGAAGATAAATTAGGTTTTAAAGGGGTTTTTAACTCTTTTACATTAAACAAGAAACAATAAAGAGAGTATTATTATGTTTTTATTGGTGTAGTCGTGTGTATTCATATGTTTAGTCAATAGTTTCTATTGTGGACTTCTTAGTCCACAGATATTGGCATACCTGTCTCACGCCATTAAATTTGTTCACGGCTACCAAAAAAAAAATTTTAGGTTTGCTACAGATTACTTTTGTTAAAATACATGCAAAGCAATCTCGCCAAATCGAATCAAATTAGATGCCTGAAATCTTATTCGCATTTATTGTCATTGAATTGGATTTCTCCGAGCCCTAAAACCCTGATATTTTCAAATCCACTTTTCATTTATAGATTGAAGTAGTGGTTGTAGGGAGATTGGTTTTGGTTTGTCCAATTTTAAAAAAATCCTTATATGGTAGGGCTTCTTAAATTTTAATTGCAAATTGCCCATTTTTTCTCATCGGCATCATTGACAAACAACACAATTTGTGCAAAATCTTGAGGTAAGTCACTTGCCATGGTCTCAATGAGTTTTATTTTTGTAATTTTTATGCCATCCAACTCATTTATTTTTTCTATTTGATTTCATTCTATCCAAGCATGGTTCTCTCAAAAGTTCTTTCATGCCAATCTTTTCAAGCACAATGCACATATTGTAATTTTCCCTGCAAACTATATCCATTTTTTCTCATGGCCATCATAGACAGCACGACACAATTTGTGCAGAATCTTGAGGTAAGTCACTTGCCATGGTCTCAGGAAGTTTTTTTTTTTTTTGGAATCTATTAGCTGCTCTAAAACATGTCTAGGTTTTCAACCATTAAGCAACTATCTAAGAGTCATCTACAAAACCTAATGTTTTGCTTTATGTTTTCTTTTAAAACCTTAATTTCCAATAGTCATATGTTTCACTACTCATATCCCAAGGGACCTAAGCTAGGCTTTACTCTTAATAATTTTAATTTTGTTCCCTATTTGCTAATACCTAAACACAAATTAGGGCCTTCGAGCGGGGTTGTGTGAAGAAATGTTGATATCCCCCTTTCACCTACAACCTGTCTTAATTGACAATCATCAATTTCCTCATGATGAAATGCTTGGCAACCAACAGAGATATGGGAGAATGCAGTTGTAGGCAGATTGGTTTTGGTTTGTATAATTTTTTTAAAAAAAATTCTGCAATGGAATGGCTTTAAATCTGCAATGGTATGACTTCTTAAATTTTTCTTGCAAACTCCTACCCATTTTTTCTCATCGGCATCATTGATAGATGACTCAATTTGTGTAGAATCTTGAGGTAAGTCACTTGCCATGGTCTCAACAAGTTTTATTTTTGGAATACGTATGTTGCTCTAATCATTTATTTTTTCTATTTTATTTTATTCGAAAACAATTATGTTGTTTTTCTCATGCTAGGAAAAACAACTACTAGGCAGTTGAAATATTCCTTGCCCTCGCCTGAAAATAAACTTTAACTTGCAACTGATATTTCTGTTTAAAAAGCTGCAAAAATATTGTCTGAAACTCCTCTGAAATATTTAACAGGGATGTACATGACTGATATGGGAAGTCATATTAACACCATAGCCAAGAAAAAGGGGTAATATGGAGGTGTTTGGGTGTTTTTGCTCTTCATTTTTTGTTATTATATATGTTTTTTTGTTGTTTTAAAGTCATAGTGGTCAGATTATTGTTTCTAATGTCTTTTGTTATTCTCTCCTACAAGCCAAGATTCGTCATCGGGAGTCCTAGGTTGGCAGGGTGGTGGCTAAGGAGAGGGAAACATGTTTCCTGGGCATTGAGGCCATGGCCCAAGCAAGAATAATATTTAATTGTTTCCTTTTTCTAAATTCCTCAAAGGAGATAATTGTATATGACCAACTGCTTGTGCGGGATATTATTTAATATTTTTCTCTTATTATTGTAATATAATATAATCATGGCCCATATCTTGTTCTCTAGGTATATAATCTTGTGGAATAATGAAGTCACATAAATATTGAAAGTTCATTCTATAATAGCTTTTTAGGATTTTTTTTATAGAGCTTAATTAGAGGACAATTTCATTAATATTTAGTTGAATGCAATTGCTTCCATCCATATCCTGTATGCACATTTTAGATTAGTTCAAAGGATTACACATATTTTAAAATGTTGAAGTGAAATTTGGTATGAAGTGGCTCTTATCATAATAATATTTCTAGACAAGTTCCATTGTAAAATGCAAGTTTTGTAGTACATATTGTTTTATATTAATTTCAATAAGCATTGGAAAGTGTCCCTTTTCATCCCTATAATGCTTTGATAAAATGAGAGACATTTGCTTGAAAGTTTAGCAAAATTTCCTTCCCCAATAAATAGAACATGTGGAATTTGGGTTGATTCCAACTGCTTTCAACTAACATATTCTTCATTGTAGTTTAAATGATTTTGTATTTCATTTTTATGGTTTTTCTATTGCAAAATTTGATCTAACCTTGTCAACAACGACCATTTTTGTTTTTAACGATATTTTTGCTCAACTCTGTACTTACACTTTATCTAAATTATATAGTATAAGAAAATTTCTGGAGAAACTTGTGTGTCATGCCTTGAAGTGATCTATCAAGCAAGAGTGTAGTGATCTTGTTGCAAGAAAATAGTTAATCTTCTTATTTGAGCAAATTCAAATAGGTTTATATTTCAAGAAAGCAAGTGAATGGTGTATTGAAATCTAATAACCAGGGACAAGTGAACACAAGATTTTTATTATTTATAAATTATAAAGATTAAAGAGCATACATGAGTGTGAATTTCAGGATAGCTTTATGGCTCGAGTATTTTCCTACATTCTTAGTTGATCTCAAGCCAAGCTAAGGGTTATTTTGTACTCTCTGAATTGTTTTTGTAGGAGGCATTATTTCTTTGCTATTTATTGTTGTATTATAAGCAAAATAGGAAAAAAAAGATCTATTTATGAGATTAGATGGAAGATGGGAAGGATTTGGGTTTTCTCTTCTTCAGCATAGAAGAACAATATGCATGGTTTAAGCATCACTTTTTCCTATGGATTTTTAGTTTTTAGCCATTAGATGACCTAATGTTATTATAATCTCTTTCACTTGTAAATGTTTGACTTCCATTACCTGCATTACTAATTTAGAGTGCACTCTGTAAAGAATAACACATATTCAATGACCAAGAATTTACAGTGCACTCTTCAAAGTTTTCCAGCTATACAATATCCTTCCAAAAACATCAGAATGTTTGAAAACTTTAGAAAACTATTTTCCAACTATGCTTATGGGGACTTCTTCATACATCAAAAAAAATCAAACGATTTCTCCTACTGTCTCCATATGTCTTGGAAATATGCCTCAAAAAGTTGGAATGCTTTTATAGAATTTTCCTATATTTAATTTGATTTACATGGGGTTGTCCTCTTGTGCTAATAACTAGTTTGAAGAAAGTTAAAAGAACTAAAGAAGAATTAGCATATACTTTTCTAGTATTTGCATGGATTTTTTTTATATTTACTATACTGGACAAACTTAACAAAGCTCAATGTGGTAAAATAAGAAGAAAAAACTTTAAAGTTTAAGATTTTAAGATCCAGTTTATAAGTTGATTGAAATATTAGAGAGGGGTGCTCCATATTGGCCGTGTGTGCTTATAAAGTATTTCCTAATTTTCATTTCCAAATTCTATGTAGCTAAGGAAAATACATAAGAAAAATGTTTAACGATGTTGGTGAACCATGCATTGGAATATCCAGGCCAATTATAGATCATTATAGTTGCAAAATTTAATATGTGTTGTGCTATTATTTTTCCCATCCAACTTGAATGCCTCACAAGCAACTTTAATGATTTGCTTGCATGTCATTTAACCCCTAGTTGATTGGCTTCAAATGTTGTCGTGCAAGGGAATCTAAAAGGGTTGGCTACCTTTGTCTAGGGTGTTTGAGGCATGATGGCCAACATGTTTTCTACCACTGAGCTGACATGCATAAAGCATGTACTTTTTAAATCATAGTCTATATTTTTTTGTTCATTCTTATCTACCATTTTGCAAGAGACCCTGCGAAATGTCCATTGAGAGATACCACTGTACTGTTCATAAATAAGGTTCAAGAAACGTCTTATGAGTCTCTTCAAGTTCTTGTTTGATTCATTACAATGCATAGACATTTATTTGATGTGATTAGAAAAATGCAGTTTGATAAGTAGCTTTTCCATTTCCAAGCAATTCTCTATTATTCTATCAGCATATTCCTTGCACCTCCTCTTGGTGCAAGTGATAGTTTAAATAATGTTTTGATAGTTATGCTAGAATCTTGTATGACCACGGCTTCATATATAGTATTAACTACATATGGTGTCATGTATGACTGCAATAGTGTTCTAGTAGGTTAAATGGATGACTGGTGTTAAGATTAAATTGATTTTCTAAGTCTACAAGGGTTAGATGTGAATTGAATTGTGGGATTAGTGATAGTATGTGTGCTAAATCATCTTCAAATATTTAAAATATGTTTTTAGATTCTACACTAGAGAAAGAGGAGGTTATTTCTTGAAACTAGAAGAAGAGAGTTCTACAAAGTTTAGTAGTTTCTACAATTCACATTATTTCAATTTAGTTTTTCTTCCAGGTGTGCTAACATTATTTGTTGAAACTAGAAGAAGAAAGTTCACAAAACTTGGTAGTTTCTACAATTTACATTTTTCCCTGAACTAGTTATACTATAGAGTCTACTAGGTTAGAAACTTGCACCATGAACTTCAATATCTTATATGATTCTCTACTTATTGTACATTTATTATGTTTTTATTGGTGTAGTTGTATTCATTCATATGATTTCAATAGTTTTTTTTGTTATACTAGTAACTGTACATCTTGTATGACCATGTTGTCATATATAATAGTAGTGGTGTCATGTATGATTGTAATGGTATTCTAATATGTTGGATGAATGATTTGTATTAGAATTAAATTGGTTTGTTTAGGTCTAAAAGGGATAGATGTGAAGTGAATTGTGGAATTAATGACAATCTATATGTCATATGATCATAAAAGATTGTTGTCATGTTCTTTAGAGTTAAGGGACTAAGAGTAGGTGTTAGATGAGAGGGAAAAGTATTAAGTAGGAATTTTTAATCTCTACTCTGTGCCTTTACTTTAATGTGCATGTGGGGTAAATTAAATCATGTAGATTAAGTATAAATAGTAATTGTAATGCTATAATGAATACAAAGGATACAAAAGAATTTATTTCTTGTGTCTTTTCTTGATCAATATTTTCAATTCTTTGAAATACACAAAAGAATATTAGTGTATACAATGAAATTATCACCATAAACAATATGCACAAGTCTAAAGAATTCTATCTCATTTCACAAATATAGCTACGAGTCATGGAGATGTAATTGGCTTAGCCTCCATGAAACCATGTCCATAATAGATTGAGTATTTTATGTGAGAGTCATGGAGTTGTTACCAAGTTGACCCCAATGAAGGATTCAAACCATAATCAATGTAATTGGTGTAGGATCTATGATGGAATCATTTTAAGCATTATATTATATAGGACTCATGAAGGTTTCATTTTAACTATAAAGCAAGGTAGGACCCATGAAGGTTTCATTTTAACTATTATGCAAGGTAGGACCCATGTCATAGAGTCAATTTAATCAAGGTGCATAATGTAGGACTCTTGAAGGTGTAAGTTTAACTATTTCACAATGCATATTTTTGTGTGACATGATATATGCCCCATCTGAAATTATTTACATACAAAGTGATGCACGATCAATTTGAGTAAAGGATAGAACTTTTATAGAAAGAAGAAAGCATAGATAGTTTAATATGTTGGTCTAAAATATGTTGTTGTTTATGAAAGATGTACTTGTTGAAGTGCAAAAAATTAAGGTGAAAGAAGTTTGCACCCAATTTTACCCTTAGTATGAAGGCAAGTATTGTCCAATACAAGTTGCATTTTAAAACAACAAAATAAATATGACATGGGATAATATCATTAATTTGGTGATTAAATTTATAAAAGAATATTTTATGTAAAGTGAACCAAAATTAAAATAGAATAATGAACATGTGATAGACTCATTAATGTATTTAACCATTAAAAATATTTTATTTAGGAAGTGTAGCTTAAGATTTTATATTACCCAAATGACCACTCATGTATAAAGCTTGTATTAGATGTAAACATATCCAATCAATCAACAAGAAGTGTAATATTTTTACATTCTTTCTATTTTATGACAAAAAAAAAGGGTGATACATGATAATAAAAAAGTCTATGACAATGATATAGAGGTGAATTTTGATCAAACATATACATGTTCTAGTTGAATTCATTATTTTTAAATTCGATCTAGGCTACAACTTTTATAATTGAATATTTTCACTAAATATGTATATGTAGTATCACTTTGGGACTATTTTTTTTTAAAAAAAAATTATTATAAAAACTTGATGTTCTCACAACTCCTATCCTACTCGTGCATAAATGTTATTTTTCAAAAATCTAAAAATGCTCTTTTGCAGATCTATGTGTAGTTTGAATCAAAAAAATTAATTAATTAATGTTTTATTTTGATATTTTTTGACTCAAAAGTAAGTCATCAACACCAAAGTATAAGATTGTGTATCTTCTCAAAAGCATACAAAATTTTATCACCCTTGACAACTATTAGGCTTAGTTTCCCCTATGTGCTTGGACCTAATTAATTTCCTTTTCTTACACCTCCATTACAACCTTACTATATTCTTTATAAATTATTTCAAGCATGGTTTGTAGAATAGCCACTAATTCGCTTGGATCAACTCCTCTTTATTTACCTCCACTTTACCATTTTTCATCAGCTTTTGGAACTTTTCCTTGGAAACCTCAAGAGTAATGGAGACTTACATATAAACATTATGAACTATGATTCTTCTGTTGGACTCAATAAGTGCCCTCTTAGTGCCTTGATATTTTTCTGCATTTCTATATTTCCATAAGTGTCAAAGAATTTCAATAGTTAAAATCAACTAGAATATATTAAGAACATTTCCTAATTTATCAATTTTTCCTAAAATACTTATTTATCCTCCTTTTTTCTTCCCCATCCAAAAATCAAGAGGGCTATACTAATTTGCAAAGCTGGGAGGGAGATGGTAATCACCTTGGGCGGGGTTAAGGACAAAAATGAAGTTAATGGGGAAGCTTCTTCTCCTCCCCTAGCGACTTGTCGGCAGGAGATTGAGGATGGGAGCCGCAAGAGAAAGGTGTTGAGAACTACTGGCCAACTCTTGGAGAAGGGTTGCCCTCTTTCCCTGGCTGGAGGTATCTTTCTGTGAGGCATCTCTAGGTGCCGACATTGGGATGCGTACAGGGGAAGGAAGGGTTGAGGGTGGAGGACGACCGCGGGGAACTAGAAAGCAGCGGGATGGATAAGCCGGGATGAAAAGGAAGGTTGTTGCAAAGGAAATTACTTGCTCCATTCGAAAGTTGAAGATCCTTGTCTCTGTTGGCAAAGGTAAGGATATTCTTGTTGATAAGGATCATGTTATTGGTGAGGATGTTGTTGTGGGTAAAAGGATTGAGAAATTTGATAGAGAGGATGTTGATGTGTTGGGTTCAGCTCATGATAGTGCCAATATGTTGTTTAAACTTTTTAAGTGGTTCTTCCATGAGATTAATAGGACCAATGTTAGAATTAGAGGTGTTGCTAGTAAACCTGAGGATCCTTCTGTCCAAAGCCAAATTGATGATCTAATGGAATCTCTTAATACTATGGCTAATATTGTGGCGGAGGAAACCATCAATTTGAAACATAACTTGGAAGGAAGAATTTTATCCCTCGAGGATAGAATTAATAAAATATGGAATGTTGTGATGAAGAGTGGAGATGCCCCTAAGGCTCTGGCTATTTCTGATTTTTCCAAGGTGATCTCCCCTATGAGTACTGTGAAAAAGAGAAAGGTTATTGTGTCTGTTGATGATACTGTTGTTGCGAGTAAGCTGTTGGATGTGGAGTGCACTGGTGAGAAGGGTGGTTTTCA
>VDFB02220705.1:0-25896 GCA_007258455.2 Sequoia sempervirens | reverse complement strand
TTTAAAGCATCATTTTAGCTTAGCTTTGTATCCATTTTAGCTTACATTTCATCCATTTTCATTAATCTTGATCAATGGAATTCGTTTAAAAGCTTGTTTCAACTAAGGGTTTGGGAAAGGGCTAACATTCCACATCAATGTAGCACCAATCCCCCAATGGGATGATGTTTGAATCATTAGATTAGCTTCCTTTAAGCATTTCTTGTTTGTTTATATTTAATGGCTTATTTATTTGATGTTTTCAAGTATTTCATTGGGATTTTGACTTAACTAACTAAATATTGGTTTATTTAGAATGGATCTAGTAGGTTTAGCTTAGGTTATGATCATGCTCACATTATTTTCTCTTTTAGAATCATTAATGGTTTTTCATCTTTAAATGATGTACATTTAGGTCTTATCCTAAAATTTCTAAGTTTTTTTATTTTTATTTTCAAGGTTTCAAAATTTATCTTACTTGCACATCAATAGGAATTTCCCCAAAAAAAATAAAAAATCCCTTGTTTCATTAGTTTCAAGTGTTTTTTTCCTATGTTTTATTAGGGAATTTTAGTCCAAAATATCCTAAGGTAGAATTTGGCATGGGGTGTTGGAGTTTCATTTGCATATATACTAAAAGTGTAAATATTAAGAGACACAAAAGGAAAGCTCGACTCCCCATATTTTAGCATGTTCTTCCTCCAAAGACAAACCTATCTCCTTGGCTCTACATTTATGGCTAGGTTTCTTGCAAGTGGATCTATTTAAAATTCATCAAAACTTTTCATTTTATTACCTTGTCTTAGTGATTTAACTTTTAGGGATATAACACTTCTAATTTACCTTCTATAATTATGAATTTTAATTGAATAATTATGAAGTTGATGGATTTTATTTTTATAGTTGTGAAAATTATTAATAGTGAACAATTTAGAGTGGTAGGGTTAAAAATTTTCTCATCCAATAATTTTAACTTCTATTCTTTTCAGGTTGGGGTTGTTCTTGATCATACCCTTCTATTTTTTGTGTGACTAACTGATTTAATAGTAGGTCCATATCACCAAGATAATTTGTATTGTTAAACCTAATAAAGCAACAAGTAATGAAACTAAAGACAAAGAGAGTTGTTAAACTATATGACAGGATGATCCCACAATAGTGGTTTACAATTTTTGGCCAAACTGGACACTAAAATAATTATTTTTAACTAAATGTTAACATTCAGGCACCTATAGCGGCTAAACCATGACGAATTTGAAGATGATGCAAACTAGAGTCTCATCGCATTTTGTCTATAGATTCTAAAAATATATTTTTAAAAAATTTTGGAATCATATTGCACTTCTTTTTCCATCTCCCACGAAAACTTGTTTTTTTAGAAAATAACATTTTTAAAAAGTGACGCGCATAACTTTTTTTCCATGAAGGATGAAATTATAATTCTTTCGAATTTAGATTTGTAACTTCGATATCTAATGCTTCCACTTGGTTAGATAGTTTTTTATTGAATATTTTTTCTTTAATCAAGTTTTGAAGTCAAACCAATTATAATTCAGACATAGCGCGATCGTATAACGTGTAACTTTTTTTGTATATATCAAAATTCAACATTTTTTTTGGTTGGATCAAGGACTTCAATATCTGGTGCACTCATATTTTTCAATTTTTTTCTTTTGATAATCTGCTATTTTTCCACATGTGCAGAACAAAGACCTTAATTTTTGATGAAAAACCTATGTTTAATAAAACTAAAAAAACAAATACATAATAAAACCAAAACATATTAAAATTATATTTGTTGGATAGCTCATTCTGAGGACTACCTGATTCTAGTTGGGTTTGTGAAGACTCCTCCATTTTCATCCTCAACTTGAGCTTCGAAGCATAAAAATTTAGGTTTTTTTGTGTTTCAAGGGGAGAATGAGGAATAAGGGGGGTTTTGTACGAACCCCTAGGGGTTCACTCAAACCCTAGTTCAAGCAAACCACCCTCAATATGCATTTCCTTTTGTTATTTTGGGTGAGAAATGTGGGCCCAGTAATTAGTGGGTTTGCTCGAACCCTAGTTTGGGTGAACCCCTTTTGGGTTTGGTTGAACTTGTAGGTTCATTTGAACCCGGCCTAAAACTAATTTTTTTGCCACATGGGGTCATTTTTTCTCATTTTTCCTTCCTCCATCAAATTGTAAACCACTATTGTGGCTTCACCCGATAAGTAAGCTTCTCTAGACCATACAAATGCATGGAAAGCCTATGTATAAGGTTTTGTTAAGATGTGCTAGCTACGATTGAAGATACAGATGGAACCTAACCAAAAATGTACTCCAATTAGATCTTCTAAATTATCCATGCTAACAATGCATCGTTCCCCTCCAAGATGGGATTTGAGTAAATAAGCTTAAATTTTATTATTTAAAATTACTCATGCTTTGTCTTTTAAACTCTATTTTTTGTTTATTTTATCTATTATATCGTTTGTTATCTATTTTTGAAATTAAATTTATGCTAGATATTTTTTTATTTCTCACTTTTCAATTTGATTAGTTTTTGCATGTTGAAATCATGTTTTTTAGTATATCCCATATTTAGGGATATATGATCATTATTTGAATTTTTACTTGAACCCATGTATAGAAACCTTATCTAAGCTAAGAATGATTTTTTTTAATTGTAATATCACTAAAAGTATTAAGTCTTGTAGCTTCGTGTTTTACAATTTTAGGAATTTTAATCCATGCTTTTTATTTTCTTTATCTTCATGGGATTTGGAAATCAAATCAATAGTTTTAGTATTTCCTTTTACCTAGTTATAAATTTATAATAATTATTGTAGGATCCCAAAACTTGATATCTTGTTGTGTAAAAATAAACTTGATGTCCCAAAATAAACTTACACAATGAAATCCAAAAACTTTGCAGCTAATCTTGTTGTGTTGTAAAAGACATCTTCATCTTTAGATAGAGAGGCACCTTTTTCAAAATTCTTATTCAACCTTAATGTAATGCATTAGGTTAGCTCCCAAAATTTTCTTTACTTGGAAATAAAGAATGAGATAACACCCAAGTTACTAGCTTATTTCAATTCTCACACATCTTTTAACTATTGGCACGTCTCTTGTACCCTCATAAATTTTCATTATTTATGTTGATTTGGGATTCTTGCAATTATTTTTTAATAGGATATATGACTATTACACTTGTATAATTAGCATAGTTCTACACAATGTATGACCTATGTAATATTTTATTGGTGTGATTGTAGGACTCATACAAGAAAATCCACAAACTAGGGACATGAAATATTAATACATGGGGTGCCACTCCATCATAGATTGTGGTCCATAATCAATTGGTAGTGGTCCAAGAGACTAATTAGTTTTCTATGAATTCTTTCATAGTTTACTTATGAGCTAGAAGAGAAAGCTTCCTAGTAAGAGTAAAGTCGGAAGGATGGGATTGGGGTTACCCTAATATATAATCATTACTCATAGCTGTATTGAAATAAATCCTAAAGAGTTGCAAGGGGGTTAATGATTCTTTCATCTTCTTCATACTTAAATTTAGAAGCTAGTATATCTAGTTTCAATCAATTTCCTATATTAGAGTGGGGGGTTTCTAAAAATCCCTATTGAAGCTACTAAAACACTCCAATTATAAGTTTATATTATTATAAATCTATAGGCAATTGGTATAAGTACAAAAAATGATTACTAGGAAGAGAAAAGTAAGGATTCAATTTTCTATTATAATCAATCCTTATACATGTTTAACAATCCATCATGCCAAACTAAATTTTTTTAATTATAACATCATACAAGATGAACAACACACCTTTTCCAACAACATATTATTTTCTTCATGCTACTGTTGTCAACGATTGTGGTTACTTTTTCTCGTTTGAGATCTCTTTCACTTTCTGATAACTCATAATCTTCAACAATGACATCTGTGACTTACTGTTGTGATTTTTATTCTTCATTGTTGCATGAATTGCGTGTATCAGAAAATCTAGTCTCCTTATAGATGTAAATTTTGCATGCCCATGGTTTCAATCATGGTTCAAAAACTCATGACTTGGGAAAATTCAGTAGACCTAATTTTGACTTGGACTCAGCAAGGCAAAAACTCAACAAAAACTTTGTAAAAGTGGACAAATTAAAATAATGCACAAGTTCAAAACTCTATTCCTTAGACTCACCAAGTACTTGCAAATTTGCAAGTATTCACCATGATCTTCTCTATACTAGTAAGAGAAGTCATGTTATTGGATTTTGTGGGCATTTCTAAAGGAAAATATAAGCCTTAAACTGTGGTCAAGTGACTTGGCAATGTTGCAGACAACGTATGACTATATGATTCAACATCATATTGTATACTTCCCTTGGTGCAAGGATATCCTACCTTTCTTCCTTGCTTTCTATTGCCAGTCTGGCTGATGGTAACTCAAATAATCGAACCTGCAATGATAAGGAATAGATTACTGTAGCTTTTATCATGGATCTTGAAGTTCAAAAGGAGGTCAGATAGAAGGTGGGGTGTGATTCCTACCATTGTAATAATGCTTAATTCAATTATAGTTACAGTTGTTGCATATTGAATTGTATAAGTAATGATCTTCAAATACTTTTGGAATTAGTTACTTTTATGTTCCACAACTATTCCCCTCTTTGGTGTCCTGGCTCAATTTTTGTATGAAAACTTGAAGAGTCAATTGTAAATGGTTTAAATGCCTAATTTGATTTGTTGGTAGCTGGTTGGAACCTGTACAGTAATTAATAGCTTAATTTTTCATTGTAAAGTGATAGTTGACAATCAAATGAGGACTTCCTTCTTGCTTGGTTTTGTTGTCCAAGGTATCTAGTGGCAATTGGCCATGGCATTTTCCAAATAATTGTATGGTGATGTTGCTGATTAATAATTTAGTACTACAATTGGTGTTGCTTACGTGTCTAGTGAGATTCAGTAAATTGAAATTATAAATGACCAGGAAGTATTCTAAGAAACTATGCCGAGTAATTATTGATGGTTTGAATCCACATGATGGGGGTACACTTATCCATGATTTATTTTGGGGGGGCACATCGAGCAAGGATGATTTCTTTGCGGCCTATGACCTTGGTCGTCCTTTTTAGCCTCTTATTTTGGGAGAAGTCTCCCTAGTAAACTGGTTGCAATGGCCTCCTTTTACAACTCATTGCTGAGCTCCGATCTTTTTAAAGCTGCATTGGAAAGAAACGGAACTTCACATGACAATGTGCTTGGGTCACCAGAGATTGGAAGATAATTATGTGCCCTTTCAAAATTAAGTATGTGCCCTTTTGTTGAGATTTCAGCCCTTCATATATCTGGTTCACATGCCATGCTGACTGATGTTATTGCTTGTCTAAAATATTATATGCTTTTACAAGAGTCACTGAATGTTGTAATTGGTACCATATTGATCACTCAGTTGCAATCAACACATGTAATTCAGAGTGTGTATGAATAAACTTCTCTTCATGTCTCATTAATGCGGATAAATTACAATCTGCTCAAAAAAGCTTGTTGCTCCAGACTCAAATTTATTATTGGTATCATTGCACTACACATTGAGAAGGTAGACCCTCAGGCATTGTTACAAATTGAAAGCAACGATGGTCATCTTTTAGTAATCCCATCGGTATGGTCGTCACACCATTTTGAGGATTAAGAAGGTTTTATCTCTTTACAGTTGCAATCAAGTCAGGGGAATGGTCCCATTGTAGCATGTGCATAACAAGATTCTCACTCCCTATAGAAGAAACAAGTCAAAATAATTATATGACGACCCTATGGTGCATATTAGAAAAAAGGATTCATTGAATTATCTGCTTTACAACATTTGCTACATGATAGGATAGATGATCCTTGGTGCAATGAGGTTAATATAATGACATGTAGTATTGGATTCTCCATGAGCATATTTATCAGTTTCTAGTTGCTTATTTGCATAAGGAACAAATTGTACGATACCTGCCAAACGTTGGGACTCCTGTGATTACTGGACTAGCATCTCTGTGAATCTGTATATTAGTATGCTCTTGTAATATTCCAATGCAAGACAATCTCACCCATAGGCGTACCTCAATATGCCAAGTATCCATTTCTCCATCATTACAAGGAACAAAATGTGCCACCTTAAGCTTCACTACAAACTTCATATAATCTAAACATTTACCCACCATAATTTTTAATGTTATTCCAAATATATTCGCACCGTGTTGTTTTCATTATAGTGACAAATTGCATGCAGGTTACTATTTGTGGGGGCACATTGAAATAAATGACCAGGAAGTTTTCTAAGAAAATATGTTGAGTCCCCATGATGGGGTACACGTATCCATGATTTATTTGTGGAGGCACATTGAGCAAGGATTATTTCTTTTGTGGCTTCCATGACCTTGGTGGTCTCTTTTTTCTATTCTTGCGTTGGGGAAGCCTCCTAGCGGCATCAGTTGCAATGGCCTCCTTTACAACTCGTAGGTAAGCTCCAATCTTTCTAAAGCTGCATTAGGAAGAAATGGAACTTCACATGACAATGTGCTTTAATTTATCAGAGACCGGAAGATAATTATGCAAAGTTTATGGCACAACAAAAAAGAACCCATAAATTGAAGCTGTTTTCAAATTTAGTATGTGCCCTTTTGTTGAGATTTCATTCCTTCATATATCCAGTTCACACATGCCATGCCAATCGATATCATTGCTTGTCTAATTGATTATATGCTTTTGCAAGAGTCTCTGAATGTTGTAATTGGTAATTATGGTACCATACAGATCACTCAGTTGCATTCAACACAACATGTAATTCACAGTCTGTTTATGAATAAACTTCACATGTCTCGTTAATGTGGTCAAATGACAATCTGCCCAGAAAAACTTGTTGCTCCAGAGTCAAATTGGACACAGTACTACTGTAATTCACAATATCGAGAAAGTAGACCCCTCGTGCATTGTTACAAATTGGAAAGAAAAGATAATAATTCCAATAATCCCAATGTGTATGGTTGTCAGCACCATTTTGAGGATTAAGGTTTACTTTTACAATTGTAATCAAGTTAGGGGAGTGGTTTGACCGTAGCATTGTTCATAAGAAAGATTCTTGCTCCCTATAGAAGAAACAAAGTCAAAAATAATTATAAGGACAACCCCGTATTTATATTAGAAAAAAGGATTCATTGAAGTGTTCCATGCATAAACATTTGCTATATGATAGGGATATATGATACTTGGTAATGAGTGTTAGCCTATACGACCGATGTAATAAAAGTTTTGATTTTATATTCATCTCTTATTATTGACAAGTGAAATCAATTCAATTACAAAGGAATTTTAATTTTCATTTCCATTCTGTTTTCTCCAATTTTTTTATTTTTTTTTTAACTAGTAAAAATCCTTCTTAAAAATCTGCTTATATGACTCCTTCAGGTTTAACGATTCAACTTTTACTAATTGCAATATTGTAGGAGTAGGTAGAAGATCATCTAATTAAACTTTTTGTGTAGTCTCCTTAGTTAACATTAATGGCTACACCTAAGTCAATCAAGGTTAATACACATATGAACGCCTAGGCTACCAGGGTATGTGTACTTTGGAACAACCACCTTGCTTAACATAATGTATGCAAGTTGTTCAATGACATGGACAGTTTGGGAGTCTTTCCACTTTTTTTCTAGCTTCTTTGAACACATTTCTCAAATTGTCTTTCTGTAAATTGGAACATATTTGATGGCTTGAAACATTGAAATTTTTATACAAACATTTTTCAATTGATCCAAAAATTCAAATGTAGGTAGAGGGTTAATATTTTTAGTATTCAATCTTTCTAGAAATGGGGGCTCCTTATTGATAAATTCATCTTCCTCTAGATGTTGTCTTGTTGAGGATTTCCATTATTAGTGGTGATGTAGGAGTTGGTAATTTTTCCCTAAGCGAAGCTGCATGTTGCTAATCTCAATTGCATAGGTCATATAGGTAGTATAATTAGAATAAGCATGTTGAATAGGCTTATTGTTAGGGTTAGGCATAGGTTGGGATGGTAATTGTGTGGGAATTGGTGGATTAGAAGTAGGATTCACAAGATTTGGAATAATGGTTGGTTGTTGAGGCAATGCCTGTAGTTGCTAGAAGTAGCTTGCATTAGGACTAGGCTAGTGTTGGTTTACCCGCAATTGGTGTTGTTGCCATAAGAAATGAGGTGATTTCTAGTGTTGGTTTGGGGATTGTGATTGGTAGTGCATCTATGGCCAAATTCCTTGGGTAGGTTTCCATCAAAGTGGCACATATTTTGACCATGGTGAAGGAGGTTGATTATACGATAGATAATTATTTGCAAATGAGATGAGAAAGGAGCAATATAAGATGATGGATCTTGATGGGTACCTTGCCTCTGATTCCATGTTTTTTTTGTGCCAAGTAAAATACTTTTCCATCCTCATCCTCCAGTGCCTTGAACTCTAGTTGTTCATATCTACTTGCAATTATTTCCAACCTTTTACACTTGTGGTCCCTTTTCTTTTGGCAGTAGTGGAGGTAATATTCTACCAAAGTTGCTCCTGCTTCCTCTTGTTTCTTCTTGACATGCACAATATCCATTTGGGTTGTCATATGATTGATGATGTATTGTTTCATATCCTTTAACAAGATATTGAGATCCATTCATGAGACACCCATAGTTTTTTTATCATTATTCACAAGTTGCATGTCTTCTTCATTGTGGAACATGAATAGTTTCAAAGTTGGAAAACATTCTCCCATGGAACTTGAGATATTTCTCTTGATCCTATTTAGTCCAGGGCATCCAAGCATTCTCCATTAACCCATCATAGGAAAACTAATTTCAAAGAATCTCTAGTTAGCTGGTTTTGTTTAAATTTTTGGAGACAAAACAAGAATCTCTCGAAATAGTCTTCTAGTGGCTCATCCTCTTCTGGAGTCATTCTAATAATATGATCTCCTCTCATGTTTACCCCTCTATAATAATATTTGTACTTCTTCAAAAATTTCTCCTTCATGGTATTCTGGTCGATCACTAAATTTATTTCCAACCCCATGAACCATCTCATAGTAGAATCCTTCAATATGGTTGGAAACAATTTTAATTGGTGTGCATTTCTGGTGTACTCATAACTCCTAGAAAGGACATCAAATTAAAATAGGAACATATTTAGATCATTTGCTATAAGGCCATGGAAGCTAGGAAGAGTAGAGGGAAGTATAATTTTCATGATAGCATTCCCTTGTTGATCAGAGATTGGGAATTGAAAAGTAGTAGTTTTAGGTTGATTTCCTACACCTTCAAGGTCCCCCATTTTAAATTAGAGATTAGGACCAAATGTTGATAGAGTAGGTTAAAGTGATGAACTATTCAAGGAGTTGTGACTAGAAACGATTAGTGGGTTAGCTTTAGGTTGTATTTCAAGAGCCAAGGATCCACTTGCTTTGCATACTCTTATTTCCGTCATCGTTGTGGATGTGTTTTTGTGAGGAGTCAATTTTGGAAGAAATATCCCTAGAAGATCTCTCCTTATTTGCATGCAATAACTGTTTACCACTCGCCACCTTGCTTGCAAGGTGTTAGTAGAGAGTTTGGAATTTGTTATAATGTCTTAACAATCTCAAATGCTGAAAATGAAAGTTACTATATCTATGAAAATAGGAAATCACTTCTAAAATCTAGATACTCTCATAGCTTGGCACCATCCCTAGAAACAATGCCTAAAATTGTAAGTGCATCTTTATTATCTAATGATGTGGAACAACTAAGTCATGCACATCTACCCAATGGACTAGATCATCCTCTATTAGATAATAATTAGTAATATGAGTTTACATTTAATTATAACCAAGGACATGTTTCTTAAGATGATGTCAATATTGTATGTATGGCTAGGAGATTTTAAGGTATTCTTATGAAGTGTTAGCATAGCAAGTAAGTTTATTGTACTAAAAATTAATCTATTTAAGAAAATATATAAAGTATACATATCAAAATGTTGCTATCAGATTAAAATTAAAGGAAAGTTATTGTTTTTATAGATTGCAAATTCTATTCAACTATAGCTATAGGTGATCTATCGATTAACAATACAGTGTAGACGGAAAATAAGATTTAATCACTAATTTAACAACAAAGTAACATCATACCTCAAGTGGTACTTTTCTTGGGTATCAACACTCTTCTTTAATACACAAGATAGCTATCTATTCAATTCTTCATGCACAATTGATTCAATGAGTCAAATAGAATTTTTTCTTTCTATTCAAAAGAAAATATATAGTAGTTGAAGGAAAATATTATCGTTGTTGTCATTTACAAAGTTTTGAAATACATAATAAACTTAACTCTAATCAACAAGGACTCTAAATACTACAAGTGTTAATTCATTCTTGCAAACTAAGAAGAGGATTATTATAATAAGACATAAAGAAATGTTCAAAAGTGAAGTCCTAATTCAATTCTACTATGAAAGATAAAGAATTTTCTTTCACAGGAATGCATGGGAAAATGGAAGAGGTGTTGGTAATGAAGAAAAGAGTTCACAATATTGTAGTAAAGTCCCTCATTAGTTGTTAGAAATCTTTAAATGACCAACACCCTACAACTCTAGAAAGAGCATTCACAATAGTAGTAAAGTTGTATGTAAACATTTTGTAATCAAAATATGAAAGTTTTTATAAATGACATTTTGGGATAAATATAACATATATTTTATGTGTTCTCATGAGTCTTATTCTCCTCCATTGGTCTACATAGTATGTTTTGTTTGGTCTTATTTTCGATAATTAGTTTCATAGCAATAGTCTATGTGTTTTAGTTTGGATTTTCGATGTGTGTTGTGGTCAATGATAATTTTGATGATGACATGGAGTAATAACTTGTTCCCCTTTACTTTCAACTAATATGTATGTGGATTTTAATAAATAATGATATTTGGACAACTTTGTGTTATCACGCCCTTATAGTTTTTAGAATTTCTTTGGGCAACTGTTATGGAAAATTTTGTACAATTACACGGGCTTCAAATGTAGAAGTATAGTTTATCTACAATCCTTGGTGGACACAACATTATATATTTTAATAGAATGAATATGATCCTCATGATTGCTATTTACTGATTAAAAAAATAGTTTTAAACTAAAATAAAATAAATCTTAAGTATATGCATCCTAAAACTAATATTTGTCAATATTTTGTAAATAAATGGACTTAAGTTATCTATTTAATAATTATTTTAGTAAAAAGTGCCTTGTACAAATAGAGATTGTTTATGAATTGAAGGACCTAAATTTCAATCATACCTACTATGAACAAATCTTTTATGACAAATATCTCTTCAAAATTGTCTTTCAGTGTTAAAATATATCTTATTAGTCCTCGCTTTTCGACATAGACTTATGTTTTCGCCTCGCCAAATAGTTTGGTCTTGGGAAATCATGTCAACAGATAAATAAATAACTTTTTCTACTTGGTCTAAGAGGCTGTGTTTGGGATGGACAAAGGTAAAACACCAAGTCCAGATGGCTTCCCTATTGAATTTTTTCAGGAGTTTTGGGATATCATCAATCTCGATTTGTTGGAGTTGTTTGGGAATCTCTTTATAGTAAGAAGATGCTTTGGGCCATGAATTCTACTTTCTTGGTTCTCATTCCCAAGAAGGAAGGAACTAATAAGCTTGAGTTGTTTCAACCTATTGCTCTTTGTAATGTGGTGTATAAGATAATCAATAAGTTGATTGCAGAGAGGCTCAAAACTTGTCTTTATGTGTTGATCTCTGATGAACAAGGAGGTTTTGTGGCTGGGAAACAAATTCTCGATGGGGTGGTGGTGGATTCTGAAGTTATTCACTCTATGGAAACTTCTAAAGATAGATCTATCTTCATTAAGTTAGACATGGCCAAGGCTTATGACAAAGTCAAATGGAGTTTTCTTCAAAAAATTATCTTAGCTTTTGGTTTAAGTCCAGATTGGGTGAGTTGGACCATGAGTTGTGTTACTTATTCTTCATTCTTTGTTATTATGAACGGAGAACCTTCGAAGCATTTTGGTGCATGCAGGGGCCTTCACCAAGGGAATCCTCTCTCCCCTTATGAGTTTATTATTATGGCTAAGGGTCTGGGCTATTTTCTTAAGTTTTGAGCCTCTTAGGGATTGATTCATGGGTGGCAATGGGGTAATGGTTTACCACAACTCTCACATCTCCAGTTTGTGGATGGAACTTCTCTTATGGGTTTGGCTCATCTTCGGGAAGCTAAATCCTTTAGAAAATCCTTGGATATTTATCTTGCTGCTTCAAGTCAGAAAGTTAATGAGCATAAATCTTCTATTTTCTTCTTTAACACTCCACCAGGTATTCAGAGGCGTATTTCTAACATTCAGTGGTTTTAGATTGAGACTCTTCCCTTTGTTTATTTGGGAATTCCTCTTATAGTTGGTAGACATCCCAAGTCTTCTTGGTAGATTTTTCTTGATAAGTTATGGTAGAAGGTGAATCATTGGACTAATCATTGGTTATCTTCTGCTACTTTCTTGACTCTTCTAAAGTCTATTATTCAAGCCCTTCCTATCTACAGGTGCTTTGTTCAAGTTGCTCCCATGTACTTTCTTCAGGAATTTGATGCCCTCTCTCATCAATTTCTCTGGAGTGGTAATTTATCGACTACAAAATGAAGCTTAGTTAAGTGGGAAATTGTGTGCCGGCCTAAGGAAGAGGGAAGCCTTAGCTTGCGATCTACTATCTTGAATGGGAAGGCTCTTGTTGCTAAGTTATATTGGCATTGGTGCTCTAGCCAGGATTAGCTTTGGGCATGTATCCTCACCCATAAGTATCTTAAGGATGTTAATGTGTTTGATGTTCCTCGCTTTCCTTTGGTTGGAAGGGGTTCAATGATCTAGAATACTCTGAAACTTGGGGATTGGTTGGTTAAGAAGGGTATCTTCTGAATATGTCATTTAGGATCACAAGCTCTTTTTTGGCTTGACTTGTGGGATGATCATCCTTCTATCCTTTCTACTAATCCTCACCTTTAGCCCCTTTGTGATAATTTTACCGCTGCTAGTTGGTTCACTATTGGTCATTATAAGATTGCTCATGATTGTGGCCTGGTTGTTTAGTATCATTGGAAACTTCATTTTGAATGGCCTCCTCAAGGTTTTGTAGAGGAAAGAGCTGAGTTGGCTCATATTTTGGAGTCTCGTGAATGCACTACTTTGGTTGGGAATGATGTTCTGGCTTGGGCTAGTAGTGATGTGTCTAGAAAGTATTGTCTCTGCTGGGTATGGTGAGCTGGTGCGACAGACTTTTGGGGACATTTAGGTATCCTGGTCGAAGTACGTTTGGTACAAGTTCTCTTGCCCCAATTGCAATTTTTTCTTATGGTTGGTGGTCCACAATCGGTGTCTTACGTGGGATAATTTATGCAAGCGTTGTTTTTAGGCCCCCTCATTGTGTGTGTTATGTCATGCTAATGAAGAGAGTTTCTCTCATCTCTTCTTCCAATGCTCCTTTTCTAGACATATGGCATTTGTGGTGGGAGGTGTGGAACCAAGCTTGTTGGCATGCCATGTCTTTGGCTGAGTTCTTCAATCGGTGGGGCAAGGCCCCAGTAAAAACCTCTTTTCTTTAGGTTACTTGGACTCTTTGCCCTTCCTTTATTCTTTGACATATCTAGTTAGAAAGGAATCGATGAATCTTTCAAGACAAGTTGTTGGAGGCCCAACATTTGTGGTGGAAGATTCTCCACTCTTTGGGGGAAATTGTTTAGGCAAAGTGTGACATTTCAGAGGCTATGGATCCTGTTGATGTTAGTTGCTATATCCATCTCCATCTTCCTTCTCTACACAGCTAGATTATGAGGAAGAGATGTAGAAACCCTCTCCGGAAGATCAACAGAGTGGTGAGGTGGAGCCCTCCTCCACAAAGAAGTTTGAAAATCAACATGGACGAGTCTTCGTGGGGAAACCCTAGTTCTACTGGCATTGGTGGAGTGGGCAGAGATAGCATGGGGACTATTTAGTTCATTTTTTCTATTTTTAAAGGTCATCATACCAATAATTTGATAGAGGCTTTAGCTATTTTTCATGTTGTGAAGCGTGCTTGTGCTCTTGGTTGGAGACATTTGATCTATAAGTTAGACTCACAGGTGGTGGTATATTTGTTGACTCGACAGTATTCTGAGGATGTTAGTTGGAGATTGATGTTGGTGGTTAATCAAATTCTTCATTTGTGTGACTCTTTGGAGTCTGTTACTTTTACTCATATCCCTAGGGAGTGGAATGGTGTTGCAGATTGTCTGGCCAGATGGGATTATGATCAAATGAAAAACTAGAATATTAGGGAGAAGGATCAATTACCTATAGATTTGTCTCATCAGTTGGATCACTTAGTGGAACTTTATAGGGTTGTTTGATGCCCCTGCTTTGTATTTCTTCTTGTTTGAATAAATTTTAACCCATCCTTTTACTTTTTATTTAAAAATATATATATTTTTTTCAGTTATTCCTATTTTTGATTGGTTTGATATTTTTGCTGGATTTTTTATTAAAAATTAAAAAAAAAAACTTCCAATTTCATTTTCATTTTTAGCCGATAATATGCCCACCAGGATAGGACTCAGTATTTCTCACGCCTGATAAATTTACGAGGAGTCAAATCATTCCTCGCCTCACGCCTAAAACAAGTTTTGACTACGAATTTGATATTTTCGTTTGAAGGCTCGTAAAAGTCTCGCCGTCAGATCTCAGCCGACTCATGCCGAATATCTTCTCTCGATTCAAGAGTCTAAGTAAGCCCTAAAACCTTGATATTTTCAGATTTCGTTTCCTGTGAATAGATTGAAGCAGCAGCTGTAGGAAGATTGGTTTTGGTTCAGGTCATTTAATTTTTTTCTCTCTTTCTTTTTTTCTGCGTTAGGGTTTCGTATCGCAAGCTTGCCGTTTTTAATCAACGGCATCTTCGACAGCACGACACAATTTGTGCAGAATTTTTAGGTAAGTTGCTTGCCATGGTTTCAGTGAATTTTATTTTTTTCAAATCTTTACGCTGCTGAATCTTTTTTTGTTATGTTTTATTTCATTTGAGCTCAATTATGTTACTATCTGTTAAATGAAGGGATTGGTTCTTTTGGAAAGTTGTCTCATGCTGGGAAAAACAACTTTCAGGCAGTTGAAACATACTTTAACTCGCAACCAATATTTCCGTTTAAAAGCCTGCAAATTTGTTGTCTTCAACACAAGAATCGAGTAGGGCTAAAACCCTGATATTTCAGATGGTTTATCAAGTGTGCGTGCAAAACTTGGGCGCATCAACATGTACTATCCCCTGTTTTTTAGGGTTTGAAAACCTATGGTTTGAAATTCTATGATTTGATTCACATTTCGCCATGGCGAAGATTGGGTATTCAGGGACTCGGAGAGAGCGGGCGAGCTGACAACAGCGGCTGAGATTGGAAAAAATTCTGGTAGCGAAAACGCCTCAAAACGCCTCGGTTTTCTGTTGTTATATTGCTCATTTCTCGATGAATTCAATGTGTGGCCGCGGGGAGCAATTTAAGCCCCTCATCTTTGCACTGCAGCTCCTCAAAATTCATCTCCACGCATGCGTTTGCCGCCTGTACAGTGATCCCAGCATTCTTAACCCACCGACTTTAACTATTGATACCTCTTCCGACTAATTCCAACTTCCAACTGTCATCCCTCACTCTGCCTTGACCGCTAACGGCTTTGTTTAAGCTTAATGGGCCGCTATACTGTTAAATTTGGATGACACTGCTTAACTACCACGAACTATTCCATCAACTATCTGGTTAAACAGGGGGCACTGCTTAACCACCACGAACAGTTACACTCTTCCACAGTAACATACTATTCAATCAAATTAAGAAGATTGACACACAGTTGTCAGGCTTCAACAATAAAAATGCAATCAAACTAAAAAGATGGTGCTTAATTGTCATAACAGTAATTATATTATAATTCAATGAACAGTTTGCCAATACTATAAAACCACCAGACACAGAGTTTAAATTTAAACATTACCCCTCTGATTCATTACCTTAGATAACATAGGATAGGGGTGGATTGTGACAGGTCGTCCCTAGTCTACCACTTTGTCATTCCTTCTGTCACTTTCTTACCCACTTTTGATGAAGGCAAGTTACGTGTTATTACTGTGGCATACAGTATGTCTATGGACAACTACTGTCTGTCTCTATTTTGATCTGCTGTCATTTCTAGCTGTGACAATCATCTGCTCACTTCATGCTTGTGATATTGCTTATTCAGCTGGTCTAAATCCAATTTGTTCTGAAGTCGTTTCCGGACTTTGATTTTGCTTATTGATATAGGACCTTAGAGTGTAATAGCATGCAATAGACTCTACCTAGTGCTTGTTCTTTTTAAATTGATTCCTTTGGTCTCTGCAGCTCTCTTTGCCGCTTTAGACTCTAGCATTAAATGTTGTACTCAATCTAAAATTAAATGCACGAATCCACATATATTAGAAGACTATATGTAAGCCAAGAAATAATATACCATCTACGATAATTTAGTAAAATCGAAACTTCATAAGATACATGAGAAGGTGGCTGACAACATCAAATTACCCATTTCAATTACCCATAGAGCTCACGCCTGCCCTAAATCCTGTTACAATCAATCCAGCAAGAGGTCAAAATGTTTATTCAGGAAATCATACCCCTCGGTGTTGTCCCACTTAATTTGCCGAATAATGTTGGAGAGACCCTTTTGTTTGGGATCCAATTTGTCATTGCCTTGCAACACATAAGTTTGTAAACCTAATAAAAATGAAGATTTGGCAATTTATAATATTTTGAAGATTTGTTCATTTTGTGTTGTCTTTTGGTCATGTAATATGAATCAACCCATATCTTTGCCTAGTCAATTGAACCAGTGTTGTAGAAAAACATTTGTTATGATTGTATTTGGCATCAAGGAGGTGTTAATGATGTAGTCCATGGGATGCAATCTTCCAAAGCTTCTTAAGGTGTGATTGCTAATAGTAGAGGATTAGTTCAAAGTTCACATATCTCATCTTTGTATGAAGTTAGCTTTTATGTGTTTCACTCACTTTAGATGTTCACAACATTTGGTTATGTTGGTTTATCCTTATTAACATTTCAAAGTTAGCTCTGGCTATTTTGTTGATGTTTATCAGAACGTTTTATACTAGACATAATAAGGATATCAGAAATTTTTATACTACATTATAAAGACTCACATCAAATCTAGGTATCTGATTTACTGGAAAAGTATAGTCAAGATTAGAGCCAGAGTAGAGATGGAACATACAAATACAATAATGCCTGTAGATTATTCAACCTTGAGGTTTTACAATAACATATGCAAACTAACACACCTGCCCCAGCAATGCAAGCAAAAAATTTCAAACCGCTCATTAAATTCAAGTCATATGAGACAATCACTAAATGCTAACATTTCAATTTTATGTAAATTAGCTAGTGTTTTTGTAGTGTATCAAATTATGTAATTATGAGTTCACATTTCTGTGTAGTTTCAAGTCAATCTTCATTGACTCATATTATGTATATTCAAATTTAGATAATTTGTGCTCGACTAGATAATGAAAACCAACTTTTAGAGCTAAGTTTAGATTCAAAGCATATGCAGATACAGTCATTGCACTAATGTAGCAATGTTGGTATAAGTACAACAGTGTTTGATTCTTAATTTCTCAAGCCCAAGCTTGTAGAATTTATGAAATAAGAAATTGTACTATTCTACTTGATTAGTAATGTCTTTGTCGTGCAACTGTTTTATTCTTTGTTTTTCTGCTGTCATTTGTAGCCATCTTTACACTTATTCTCAAGGTTTGATATTGATATTGATCTCCGACCAATGCAAACAGCACAGCTGCAATAGCTACCAAATTTCTTTGGCAGGGACTCTAGCTGCACCGGAGCTCTGTTTTAAAAATATATATGATAAACTAAATATATATCTAACTATAATTCAATATAATTTTTTACCACCTAAACAAAGTCTTCCCAAAATTTCAATTATATTTAATTACAACAATTTTTAATAAAGCCATACGGCCATAAATTTAGATCTGACCGTCATGAAAAGCCGTGTTCGAAATAGGTCTAGTCCAAAAATAGAATTAAACTTAAAATTAAAAGGAAAGCTAGAAACAGGAAGCATTCAACTAGTTAAAAACATTAAAAAATGGCTCTTGTTTAGTCCTGATTTCATTAGTAAATCAACTTAGGGCAACTTTGGGTATAAATTAACTTTAGGGGCTTTGTATGCACCAAAATGAAGTGTACGCAAATTCTGCCTTACACCCTATCTCATAGTTACCAGAGTTACTCTTTTTTTTTGGTCGGTAAACTTTATTATTATATTAATAATACTAAAAAAGGAGCTTTTACAGATACAGTGCCAAAAACAGGCCTTTCTGCCTGATAACAAATGCTCAATCCTTTGAACGGAGAGCGAAACCCAGACAACCCAAAATACCCCATTTTACCCAAAGTTCATACAAAATTTTGGAGTTAGCTGTAAATACATTTCAAAAAACAGATAATAACATAGTGCTGAGGATAAATCAATTTTCTTTTGAGTGTTTTGCCATCAGCACAGCAAAAAAGACCGCCATCACCAGCGCCGTTCACCTTCCAGCTCCCTTTGTGCACGTCCAATTCTTTGACTTCTTTCACTCCATGCCTTCATATCCTTCTCGCTGCATATCACCTTACCAAAAAGTCTCTGCCCCATCTTTCACAGCTGAAATCAATCATACTAAGTTCCTTGTCGAGCAGCTCTCCCTCCTCTTACTCTTCCCCTGCTCCCAAACCGTCTTCGCCTTGGAAGCCTATTTGACAGGTCACCTCCCTCCCGCTTCTCTTCCTCTTCTAGCTGCCGCAGCAACATTTTTAGGTTCTCCCAAGCCGTGAGGATTTCCAATTTATACTCATCCCTGTCTCCCCTCCATACCTTACAAGCGGGATCGATCCTCCTGCGTGGCTTCATCCCTTATCTTCAATGCCCTCGATACATCGCCTCACAGAGTTGCCCATTCTACGGTGACTCCATTTCCCTAGCAGTTCCTCATAAAGCAGGGTGCATTGCTACTATTTAGCTTTCCTCACCGATTCCATGCCGCAAATAACATGAGGCTATATTGGTGTTCCAGCGAGTCTTCGATGGGTGGCTTCCATGAAATCACCCGGTCCCAGTGTCTCCAACACCGCTTCTATCACCTCATCTTTCAGATTTTTCAACAGGTATTTCAGTCTGAACTTCGATACTGGGCCAAAGAAACCTTGCTGCTGGAGCTTTGTTGAAAAACCATACATTGCTTCCATTATCACAGCTTTAAAAATACCAGCACACCACACTTTCCTTCACTCCGCACTAAACTTCACCAAAAATAGATTTGAAGTGAAAACTAAATGCAACATTTTTTTGTAATAAAGAACTTTCATCTCAAATCAAAAGCTATCATTTCAAAGTTACGGATTTGCTTCTTACCTTGTGAGTAGAAATATGATGATAAATGTTAAACAGGACTTTGATATGTTTAAAATAGGTGAATGAAATATTGACTATGTATTATGATGTTATGCTTGGAAAGAATTAATTATTTTTATGCGAAAATATGATGAATGAATATAGATTGCAAATGATTCGTTAATGTCTTGATAATGTAAAGCGTTTGCGATGCAAATAAGATCTTATGAGAGCGATTTAACTTCTACCAAATGTGCTAAGTTGGATGCAAATCTGGGAGTTCATGCCTCTAGAGGGAGGAAGTATCACTTTCGGGGAGGATTTGGTCAGTAACCTTAGATCAATATTGAGCTTTCACACACACACTTCTAGTGGGTCAAGTTGAGTCGAGTCAGCTTGGGAATTGGTAGGTAACCTTTAGTCTTGTTTGTGCATAATTTATAAAAGGTTATGGTCTTGTATTTGAATGTTCCTATTTGTGGTTGTCAATTGAAAGACCTTCTTCGTGTGTTTATGTGTATATCTATGTTGATAAGTATATATACATCGAATGTATATATATATGTTTGAGCAGTATCATGCATGTATGATTACATATGCATAGGATAACAGTTGCATGGAGGTGGCATATGTATATGTACACTTTATTAATATCTACTCATTGATGAAGAAAAATATATGCGTGTCTAATATTATTAAATATTAAATAATGTTAATTTGTATATATTGATATATATATAAGTATATATGCATGTATTTGATAATACATACATACATACGTATATGTATTAATATATGTTATATCTTGGAATATATATGTGTTTGTTTCTTTTTATTCAAGGGTAAATGCTTTTGACTAGAGCTATGAACCAGAATACAACCATTCAACAATACCACCCCAACAAGGTTTGAACCTTGGTGGAAAGAACAACAATTCCACCTTTAAAGCCATCGCACCGTATGCCAATGCCGGTACCCAATATATATATGTATTTGGCTAGCAATTTAGTGTTTGTATATATATATATGAATACCAACTATATAGTTTTTAATATTAAAATAATATATGTACATGTGTAAGTATTAATATATATATGTATGTAAAGTCACGTGTTGATGTTGTTCTATCTACACATACATACATATTAATGTCTGCGGACGATAAGCAAATGCATTATGTAGGAATGAAAATATAATAATGGCTGTTTGAATGTCGAATACTGCATTTTATAAGCGTAAAAGGGATTGATATATATACATATATATATAAAGTATGATGTTTATATATTTTTGTTTTAGAAATACCAACATGTATCTTTATAAGTGCGATATACACCATATAAATGGTGTGCAAAATAAGAATAAGCACATGATTCGCAGCATAACCTTTGATATTAACATTGCATGGAAGCTTTTAAACTGTAAAAGTTATACTTGACCTTGGTATGAAAAAAATTGGTACATGACAAATCAAGGCAATGCATAGCATAGTTAACACAACAAATACTATGTATAGAAATTGAATGGTAGCACATAGGAGATTAAAGAAGCCATGGTATGAGTAAAACATGGTAAGAAACATAGTCAAATGTGTTATAAAGGCAAACTAAAGGGCATGATCAAGCTTTGGCTTAGTCTTTGAACTGTAACACCAAAATAGCATGCATGATGTTTAGCATGTGAAGCCAAATTCTGAATAATTGCATTCCTTTAGAAGTCTTTTCTAAGAACTCTGTCTAGTGATAGAGGCCAAATAAGAATGAGATAGTTAGTCAAATAGAAGCTGGCATAGAGAGAGTCGACTTGTGAGAATAATTACCTTGCTTTTTTGAATGATATTTTTGCTATCCTTGATAGAAGCGACTGGATGTGCAATATTGCTGAGTCTTAGTTTGGTAATTTGCCACCGTTTGTTTACCTTGCCGAGTCAAACCATTTGAGCTGAGAAGTGTTAATCCTATTACCTAGTTTCTAGCCCTTAGTTGCTGATTTTTGTGTATAAATAGAGGTGCTCTCTACCTCAAAAGGACGCATAATTGCACTATTGCTGTTATTTTCCGTGTGGTTATACTTTTCTGAGTTTGTGAGAGAATTTGTGAGAAGGTTTGTGAGAGGGTTGAGAAGAGCATTTTGGAGAGAAATAGTGATAGTTGCCAAAGTTGCAAGCTGATTTTGGAGGAGGCTAAGCTAGGAAGCTAGTTCGTTCAATTGGAGCTTTGCATATACAGGCATGTTGATTTCTACCTCATTTTATTATGTTTGGGAAGTTTGTCTTTATATTTGTTGTGATGCTTGTTTATGCTTGCATGTACTTAGTCGTATCTTGCTTTGGATAGAACCTTTCTATTGGGTTAATACTTCTATATACCCTATATGAGAATTTAGATGGAGTATCTAATTAGACTACAGATAGATAGTCTATACTATATGTATGTAGAGTAAAATGTGAAACGTGGAACATAACGATATCTTGAGATAATTTGACTTTGTTAGCCTATAATGCTAGGTAAGCCTTTATGAATAGAGAGGTTAGCAATACCATGTAATAATGGAATGTTAGACATAACGTCATTGATAGGAAGTGACGTCATGCAAACCATTTTGATAAATCTATACTTGTATGATCACTTGATCATTACTTTACTTTGATTGAAACCCTAGGTTGAGACTAACCTACTTGGTTGGGTTATTTATTTGATCTTTGTTTAGAACACATAGGTTGAGATTAACCTATATGAATGGATTGATTGTTGACTGTTGATTTTATCTTTGATTGGAGTCATTTAATGTTGAAGGTTATACTTTGGACTGAGATAATTTATTGTGAATATTATACTTTTGATTGTTGAAGAGTATACTTTTGAATGACGTTATTTATTGATGGGTTTATACTTTTGGGAATCATTTATTTTTGAAATTACTCTCTTTTAAAAGGGGGACTTTTGTTGTTGAGATATACTTTAGTTTATGAAGTTGTCATTACGAAGTTATTTGTAAGTTAGAGCCATGAAGAGTTCATAGGTTATTTCTGGGATTAGATGATCCAATGAAGGGGATAGCTTGTGCATATGAATTACTTAATAGAAATGTCAAGGTAAATATAAAAAGAGAATAGGTTGTTCTTGGGGCTAGTACAACCCAATGAAGGGAATTGCCTACGCATAGAGTATAATGGTCATTACAAATCGAGCTAGGAAGGTGTGTGAATAGGATGACTCTCACTCGAAGTAACTAAGTGTTGAATACTTTGGCCAAAGTAGTGTAATTTGCCATTTTTTACACTCTCAATTCACTATGATCCAGTTATGCATTCTAGTCCAGGATTGTCATACACGTAGGTTGTAGCCACTATATGGTAAAGTTCTAGTTTGTAGGACACAACACCAACTTGGAATTGGCTAGTATTTTGAGGTTTCTGGACCAAACTCTTCGTTGAAGGGTAGGCCATCTTTCCATATGTGGTAGATGTTGGGGGACTGCAGTAAGGCTGTGGATGGTGGAAAAGCGCTTGCGTGATGCTTCTCCACTCAGTCGGTGAGCCAAGATTTGATGGGGGATTTCTTGGACCATTGTATTTCTAATGCCAATGGAGCTCAGATGAGCT
Source organism: Sequoia sempervirens (assembly GCA_007258455.2). NCBI lineage: Eukaryota > Viridiplantae > Streptophyta > Pinopsida > Cupressales > Cupressaceae > Sequoia > Sequoia sempervirens. The sequence continues at coordinate 2,805 of VDFB02220705.1, read as the reverse complement.
ATAATGTATCTCGTTTCTATTTCTATGGAAGATAGAAAATGTAAAATGTATCTTGTTTATGTAATCATTACTTTGAAAAGATTGTATCATTTCGTGGAAAGAAATGAGAAAGTTGAAACATTCTTATATCTAATATGCATACTATCTTATGTTGAAAAGAAATTTTTTATTGCTATGTGATTGGCATCTTAGTTTATTTACTTGAGGTGAAAATTCTTTGTGTAGAACAATGGGCATGTTACAGTATAAATGAGTAAACACATTTCTCTCGTTGACAATCTACATCAGGTGCACAAGTTGTTTCTGGAACAAAAAATCTATAGGTGGCTGGTGGTAGTTTGACAAGAGTAAGCGAAAGGAAAATCCTCTCGAATCAGCGGTTCCATTTCATTTTTCTATCAACAGAGATTTTTTTTTGACAAAAACCATCAAAGAGGAATGTCTTACGATGATGTGGAGATCGAAGACATGGAGTGGAACGAAGAATTGCAGGCCTTCACATATCCATGCCCATGTGGAGATCTTTTCCAAATCACAACAGCAGAATTGCAGATGGGTGAAGAAATTGCACGCTGCCCGAGCTGTTCTCTTTACATAACAGTCGTCTATAACCTTGAAGATTTTCAGGACAAATCTTCTGATAAGAAAAAGCACTTGGAACAAACTAAAAGCCCAGCAATTGCTGTGGCATAAATTGAGCAGAAATAAAGGTTTTGTATTTTTGCGGAAACCAGGGTTTGGTTTTCTGGCTATTTAGTTTTTAAGCTTTTACAATCGAAATTGGATATTTTTTAGATTGAATGCCAATAGAGAGCTTTGATATCTTTAAACAAATTGATGGGTTATATGGGGAGCTTGGTTAGGGTTTTGGGTAATATATGAATCTGTATTAGAGTATTATGAATTAAATCCATTATATTTCTACAGTCCATGATATTGGATAATTGGGTGTTTCTGGATTTGACGGTGTGATTTTTTTAATCATTTATCATGTGAGTTTATCTGAGTGATTTAATTAGCTGACTTACACTCGTTTTTTATAAAGGCAAATAAGATCAATTAGCTGACTTTACCATTTAAGATTTGAGTTTGGGTTCAGGCTCGAATACTTGGGTTTGCCTATATATATATCACGATACAAAATTATAAATTTATAAGAATAGTGATGCTCATAATTGCCAATAAATAGAATACAACATAATTTTGACATAGTAACTTATAACAGTTCAATTAATGATCATTTCACAAGTACAGTAATTGATTCTCCTTAAAAAATATAGTAGACAAAATAAAAACTCAAAGAAGCCTTCATACCTTACTAGTTTCTTGGTCAAATATTGATCATGACTCAATGAAAAGTAGAATATTGCACTCAATGCAACATAATAATCAAACAAAATAGTCAATGTAAGTGGTATATAAGTTAATGCTGTCTATGTAGTAGAGATCTTTGGTCAACATAGTCAATATAGAAGAGCTCTTTGGTCAACATTGTCAGATAACCACATTTAAGAAGAGTCAATCAAACAAGGGTCAATGCAGGTGTAGAGGGTCAATGTTGAAGATCTGGTGTGTTGATTCACAAATGATGTCAAATTTATAGTCTGGCCCAAACATTGTCTTTTTCCCCCTCCTACAATAGTGCTGGTCAAATGAGAGTAAATGATGGAATGATGCATTCATGAGGATCAATTAATGCTATCTACACATGTTCAATTGGAAACAATAGCCCTAAATTTTTTTAAACAACAGTTATAAGTTCTTGGTCTGCCAAGACAATATCAAATTTGTACTGCCTAGGTGCCTGGGTTCTTTGTGGGTCCTTCATAGAAGAACCCATAGAGAACCCAGGCACCTTAGTTCTTTGTAGGTCCTTCTGAGAAGAACCCACAGAGAACCCAAGTGCTTGGGTTCTTTGTGGGTTCTTCACAAAAGAACCCAAAAAGAACCCAAGTGCCCAAGTCGTAGCTGAACCAAACCCGTAGCCGAACTGCACCCACACGGGTTCTTTTAGTGACTAAAGAACTTATTTATACTTTGGCATTTTGCTGTGAATGATAGGATGGATGATCTTTGGTGCAAAGAGGTAAATATAATCAATAATGACATGCAGTATTGGATTCCTCCAATGGACACATTTAATAATTTCTAGTTGATTATTTGGTATAAGGAATAGGTTGTATGATACATGCCATATGTTGGAACTCCTGTGATTATTGACTAGCATCTCTACAAATCTGTATATTGGGACTCTTGTAATATTCCCAGGCTAGGCAATCTCAACCACATACGTACCTCAATATGCCAAGCATCCAATTCTACCTCATTACAAGGAACAAAAATGTTACCTAAGGCTTCACACTGCAATCATATAATATTCCAAACATTCACTCCACCATATAGCAATAAGCCTAAAACATTTAGCAAGTTTCTCACTATGGTAAGAGAGGTAGTTTTTTATCTCTTCATCCATGTCATGATACAAAAGGTTTGTATCAGATACATTACACCCACCTCGTTCATTTTCCTATAAGTGAATACAACTTGCATAGATCTCCTATGTTTGAGGATAGGATCTGTCTTCTGCCACAAACATATGCACCTTGTTTTTAGTCATAATCCAACTAAAGCCTGGTTTCTTTTTGACTTCCCTGTCTTTCATCATTGTTTGGATTTTTGCAACATCCTCCCATCTCTGAGCTACAGCATACATATTTGCCAATACGACATATGGTGCAGCCATTTTTGGTACTAATTTAAAGAGATGCTCTGCTGCATATTTACTTAACTCCGAATTCATGTGAG
>VDFB02220704.1:0-13920 GCA_007258455.2 Sequoia sempervirens | reverse complement strand
AAATGTCACTGTATTTTCTGCCATTTTATTCTCCATAAAATTGAGTAGAGCTGTTGAAATAATATACCCGATCGAATGGCAAGCTAGTGCAGCCCTAAAATCAGAGTTAAAAGAGTAGAATTCCGAAAGAAAGAGTAAATTGTATAATGAATTGAATATGGAACATTTAGTTTCCAATTTATACCATCCTCTTTCTAAAAACATGAGGGGGTGCGATTTTCCCTTTAATTTTGTTGTCAGAATTGAAGATAATGAATTTGAAATTTAACAGAAACAAAAGTCTGAAATTACAGATTTAGATAATCTTTCCTTGCGTGATTTGTCACTTCATAGTGCTAGGCTGGAGTCACGTTATTTTATTTTATTATTATTTTATTATATTATATTGTTTACATTATTTTTATTGGGAGAACTATTTTATTTTTATTTTTCATAGTCATAATTTTTGTAATTTTTGTAATTCTTTATTTGTTTTAGTTTTATTTTTTAATAAAAGTCTATTTTTTAATTTTAATGTATGTAGTAACTCTATGAGATTTCATTATAAAATATTACAAATATGAGTGTGGTGATATGCAATATCTTTATCATGATTTAGTATTACAAAATATCTTGAAAGTTACTAGAATGCTTGCATAACAAATAAAAATTGTAAAAAATATTTTTTGGTTTATGGAAATTTGCTCTTATAGCTTATATCCTCTATCACTAATGAGCCCACAACTTCCTTGTAGGTGAACCATTTGAAAGAAAACCACGTGCACCAAGAGATTTACTTTCTTCATTAGTGTCACATTCCTAGTAGTTATGATAATTATATCAATAAAAAGAATATTTTACAAATATATCTATTAAATGTAGGGTGACGCGAATATAGAGGCTACAAAGAAAACCATGTGCACCAAGAGATCTACTTTCTTCATTAGTTTCACATTCCTAGAAGTTGTGATAATTATATAAATAAGAAGAATGTTATACAAATATATCTATTAAAAGTTGTCGTCCTATCTCACTAGCATTCATATACTTGGACCCCTCTTGATGCAAATTTGTCTACTTTAGTCTGTGCTTGAAGCAAGTTCCTCCTCTCACTAAAGTGTGGGCTAAATGTAGTGTAGGAAAATCCATCCCTTTAAACTTTCACACTTGTTTGGGCCCTCCCTACTAAAATTCGCCTTGTTTATGCTTTATTTGTTTTTATTTTGCATCTAAAAGCCTTATTTAATGTATTTCTCTAAGGATAATTCCAAAATTTATCAAATGACTAACTAGAATTCATATTTTTGTGTTGTGTGTTTTAGATCTACTGATCTCAGACTCATACACTACCTAGGGTGTATGGGTCCCATCTAGGTTTCGAGCCCCAATCCTGAATATTGCATTGAACTTAACATTTCTTGAAATGTGTCCTAATTTTGAGCTAGTGGGAATCATATGCCCTAACTAGCATATGAGTCTCACTTTAGCTTGGACCTATTTTGAATCCAATTCTTAGTGGGATTTTATTCTCCTAGATCCGATGTCTGCTTGTAGTGTTCTAATTTCAAGAAATTTGGCATAAACAAGTATAAATACAAGGTTATTTCACATAATTTCTCCTAACAAGAGCTAACAAGATCTAAGATTTCAAGTATTCAAGAGTTATAGCAATTCAAATATTCAAGAGCATTCAAGAGCTGATTATCAAGTATTTGGATAAGCATTTATGATTCAAGCATCATGTGAAAGTCATCATGTATCATGTGTGTCTTTGAGCTAACATATGTGATGCAGGTTTTCATTATTCAAGCAAGCATTCAAAGAAATTATCGCATACCAAGATCAAGGGTCAAGATCCACATCCATTGGAGCCACTTTGCACAAGTTTGTATCCTTTATTCCAAGGTTTTGGTGAGTTGCAACATTGCATATTGTTCATTCATCATTCCTTCATTTTATTTCATTTCATTTCAAGGTTTGACCAAGGAAAGCCCCTATTCCCTAATGCAACAAATTTTTTCCCTCTTCATGTGTGATTGTGGATCTAGGTAATTTGAAGCTTAAAGATCCTTTGAAGAAAAAGTTCCAAGATTGGAGAAAGTTATCAAAGTTGTTAAGAAGTTGTCATCTTCACTTACATTTGCCTATAGATTGGAATTCAAATTTTGAGACCTAATGATTGGACAAGACGACAGCTATAGAAGATCACTTGAGGATACATGAGTTTTAGCCAAAACTTATGAAACAAACATTTTTGGTACCATAAACCATTCTATCTCTTCTAGGGTTTTGCATGTAAAAGGAGAGAGGTAGGCCAAAAATTCTAGCTAGGTTCATTCAAATTATGCAATTGTATGATGTTTATATGACTAAATGGGATGATCTAAGTAAAACTAATTGATAATATTAGATAATTAAGTATGCAAAACCTGAGAAATGTAGCTTGTTTGAAAACAAATTGTGTTATGCAAAAATGAACAAGAAATGCATGCAAAACTAAATAGAACTAAACTAAACTAAATATGTGCAATTGGATTATGAATGAAGACTAGAAACAACTTCTAAAATGCTGATAATCCTGATTTTTAGGCTTGGTGTGACTCATTCTCCATTTTGGGTGAATCAATCCCAGTTCTACAAAACTGAGTGAGAACCTATTTTTGACAAAAGGGTATGTAAAAATGTAGAAAACTCATAATTGACCCTGGGGTGGGACTCATTTTCCACACATAGAAAATGAGTCCACTTTTTAATTTCTAGATTTTCAAAATTGGAATCTGAAGCTCTTGATCTACACTTTGACTTCCGACAAGTGTCCACTTCCAAAACTCTAATTTATGGGTCTTAAAATGAGTTTTTATTGATATTTTTACTTGTTGAATGAAGATAAGACATGAGCAACCTTGCAACTTTATTTTTAATGATTTCCAAGCTTCCAAGAGACTTAAATCTACAAAAACACAAGGTAGGAAAGAGAAATGTTGAATGTTAGGGCATGGGGGTTCACCTTGGTCAATCTCCTTTTAGATAATTAAACCAAAATGATGAAAGAAGTAATGAAACATGTAATAATAGAATTTATTACATATCCATGATGTTGATCTTGGATTTCTATAGCAATGGAGGAAGATTTATCCCTTGGATGTCTTTAGGAATTTTCTTGATGTATTGCCATGATAAAAACCTAAGTTCCTTGACTTGAGATAGAAGAATGATGGTTGAATGAATAATAAGAGTCCAGAGATGTAAATTAGAGTTAAACAACTTATATTTATAGCAAATTCACCTTATTTTCCTATTAATAGCTCATCATAGGCTTCCATGAAGAAATAATAAACTTAATTTTCACTTTTTTGACACTCTAAGTTCAAAATTAGGCCAAATGTGACTCATTTGCCACACATGGTGAATGGGTCCCACTTAGATGGGACTGATTCACCATGCATGGAAAATGGGTCCCACAAAGGCCATTTTGATAGATAGGATGATAGTAGATAAGGAAAGAAGGCTTAATTCACAACTGTGTTATGTATTTTAGTAGATAATGCCTCAAGATGCACAATATGGGTTAATAAGGCCCTATTAATGATGATGTAAAGGTAAATTAGGGCTTGGAATACAAAATTCAATGTGAAAGTGTGATTAAATAGACTTTACAACATTAAAATGAGGTCCACATAGCCTAGGAAGGCATACAAACCAATGTGAATGTATGGGACACATTACAACAATAGTTTAACATTAAGTTTATTTTAAAAACCTTCTAGATTGATGCAGTAATATTATTAAACACATTATATAATGTTGAATTAGGGAGAAATGAGTTTATTAAGTCTAGAAAAGTGTGAAAGTCCTTTACAAGACTTTACAACACCTTTACAAGACATCGTTAAAAGTATGTTATTTAATATATAAGGGTCTAAGATCTAGTTTGGATTCATAAATCCATCACAACACCTAAATCAAGGCCTCATTAAGTCAATTTATATTGAATTATTCCCATGTCAAGCAAAGGGTTCTTTTTTATATGGCATAACCTAATACTAGGACTAAATACCTGCCTTGTGTATACGAGTTCTAATATACCTCTTTTAATCAATTTTCTATAGATCCTAATTTACTAGTAGAAGACTCTAGAAGCTACCCATATTCTAGTAGTAGGACTAAATCACCTAGCCTAGTGTATGACTCTTAGTGAACTTCACACAATAGATTTTTTAGGGTTGCAAACCTCATTGTTACCTCTTCATTCTTCCAAGTTCTTCTCTATTAATTCTCAATTTATTTTTTTGATTTTAAGTTCCATTTTCTAGGTAACATACCTATATTTTCATATTACTTTCATTTCCTTATTTCTAAGCATTTTCTTTGTGGTGAACCCCCCTTTTAATCACACCACCTAACTCTCTTGTGTGTTTCCTTTCCCTCAATCGATTCATCGAGTTGAGCGATCTCTAGTGTTTCCTAATGAACTAAGAGTGAAATAGGCCCCTTAGTTCCATCTCCAAAAAGGTGGAAACCCTATTTCCTTATGTTTATAATATATATAATATAATATATGCTTGTATATATACATGCATAAGTAATAACATTGTTACGTATTTATAATATATGTGTATACATATATATATATACATATATACATATATATATACATACATATATATATACGCTATATATATGCTTACAAATATAATCAACTTACATGATTATACTATTGCATGCAGTAAGTATTTGAATGCATATACTTTAGAAACATTCTTTCATCACATAATAATAATGCGTGTAAATGTCATTGCATATATGCTTATACATGTATATGTAATAATATTAATGCTCTCTCGTATGGATGTTTCCAATTATGTCAATACATATATGTATATCAATACATATATATATTATATTTATTTAATATTTCCTTCATACATAAAGTTTAACATAAATCATAAATTGATATATACATGAAGCATATATATGCATATATATATACATATACATACATACATATATATATATACATGCTCATACATACATGCATGCATATATATATATATACACTTGTCGATTCGATGTTCCCATGCATATGGGTATTTCATCCATAAGTATACATAGATATGTCTATCTATGTATACTCATGTTTGTATTTACCAATGGGCATGAGTTCGTCATAGACATATACATGTATGCATACATATATGTTCAATGTAATATATCATATTGATCAAATAAATTAGTATTAGGAACTCATAATTGACAAATAATTAGACACTTTAACTAATTCAATAATGATCACAAAAAAACCATAACCACTCCTACTTTATCCACAAACAAGACTTGGGTGACCAAATTTTTCTTAGCTAATGACTAGACTTAGAAGTGGGTGTGTGAAATATTAGTTAGATTAATTTTGGGGTTACTTGACCAATACTCCTTTCCTAAGTGATACTTCCCCTCTCTTCTAGGTGATCAAAATTTTCCCTATATCCAACTTAGTAGATAGAAAATGTAGTTAGCTAAATCAATTAAAACCTCTTGCATCAAATATTTGATAAATAGAATCACTTCATAACATCATTTGAATCAAATTTATTTACAAATTTAATAAAGCATAAACACACATTTAAAGAATTTTCACTTAGCTAGGTAAAGTAAATAAGCATTAGAACAATGGTGTGTAACACTTCCCTTCACCCCAAATCACCATGGAGATGAACAAGTTCATGAAGATAGGAAAGTGGTTAAATTTTATCATGATAATTTTGTTTGAGATGATGTAAGGTATCAATCCTGTAGTAAGTTCATGGACGATGAAACTTTTGTCAATATAGAAAAATTTAAAGAATTTTCATCGAAATCAAGAAGAGTGATCTTAATTAGAAGATAGAAAAGGGAAAGGAAGGAGTTGGTACTTTAATAAATGAGGATATTACCCAAAAAATAATCTAAGAAATGGATTTTTATACTTCAACATCACTCTTGAAGAAGGAAGAAGACTAGTGAATGAGAGTGGTATTCATTGATTTATTGGATGGGATATCACCTTGAATATAGCACTTAATATAATAGGGAATGAAGAAAAAGGGGCCTTAAAATTAGATGAGGAGGTATGGGATGCATATTTTTTATCTAGCTTTATCCCTAACTTGCATACATTGGTCATATGGGAAATGGCCTGCACCACCAATAAACCAACAATGGCCAAGAAAATTGAAGATATCATAAGTATTGTGATTATAAAAATAACATTAGATACTACAACACCACAAGACTCATAGTTTGTGGTGCACACTACTATTTTTAGTGCAAACATTACAAAAATGGTGAAATTACCATATAAAAAAATACATGCTAAGCATGTAAAACTAAAGGACCATTACAATAAAGTAGTTGTTAGACTTCTATCACCATAAATTGTAACTCCAAATAAAATTAGAGCTCCGCCACCTCCTCCATCTACATCAGATGAGTTCTCAACTCAAGATATAGAGACTCTATCCATAAAAATAAAACAATTGAAGAAGGAACTGAAGCAAAGAAAGAGTAATTAAAAGAATGCTAAAGAGGAGCCTAAGAATTTTTCCACAAAAATTATTGATGACCTATTAGGTCATATATTATCTTATGTGTATGGGTGAATGCAAGGTACCCCCTTACCTTCTCCCTAGGGAGATATGGCAATTCATGTAAAGAAAAGGCACTCTAATTTCCACACCTATGGGAGCATGCAAGGTGTAATATTGTGGTACTCATATTGGACATAACACATGAGTTCATGGTAAAGATGCACAAGAATGATCCAACCTCACCACTCTCCCATGGATTTGATGTATTATATGAATTCCACATGAAGGTGAGAGTGTGACCCATTGATGTCCATGCACAACAACCATCATTGCAATCATTCTATATCTGACTAGTGACATTATAATTCATCCCTACTTTAACTGCTATATGTAGATGTACTCGATAGTTTCCTCTAAGATGACATAGTTGATACAGTGTTGTGTTTTGTACACATACTATTTCATGTGCTCCCCATCATACACTACCCTCTCTCACTAGATGGGAAGTCAAAGAATATGATAGACATCCACAAGAGTAACTATCCTCTCCATTTTATTAGATGAAATGAAGAGATGTTGGCATCCCACCTCTCTATGAGTGTCAGTAGCCTAGGTGCATGGCATCTTATCATAGGCATGGTGTAGATTCACCATAGCCTAACCTATTATAGTAGAGAATTCTCATCAGTTGAGTTTTGCATGTTGCAACTTCTTAGTAACTATAGGACTACTCCACTGGTGTGCTCATAGATTTGACTAAATTCCTAGAGAAGCATCAAAATACTATGTCAAGAAAATTTGCTTCTACTTTATGCTTTATATTATACTTAGCTAGATTTTTTGCTAGTATGGCTCTAAGATGATATTATGCTACATATAAATTTACATGACACACTCGCATTCAAGTCCTAACTCACAAAAAGTAGCATGGAGGATAAAAACTAGCATGGTCGATATACTTTGATATGTTGAAGGGATTCCAACATGACCATCAAATATTGTGACACTTGTTAGATGCCTTCACTTCTCATATATTTTTTATGGCTAAAAAAATAATAAGGAAGGGATAAATTTTCATAGTACCTCATCAAGTGGTGTTCCCCTCTACATGGAAGTCCATAGTTACACAATCCCAGGTAGCCATAAGTCATCTCTACATGTCATTTTTCTAAAAAATCTCTTGAAATGTTAACAATATCCTCATAGTGAATAGTGAAAATGACCCTACTTTTCCCCACTCTAGTAGTCTAAGTATATAGTTCTTACAAAGAAAAAAATAGATACTAACATGACATGTATATGTCTCCATCATGTGGCAGTATGCCTAAACTTTCAAATGTTAAAATATGAATATTTTTCATTCTTTTTCCATAAAAGCATAGTAGTAGCACTAATGCACATGTAATGGCTCCTCATGTTGCATTGGTGGTTATTGTTGCATCAAAAGATTGACCTACTAATGATTGATACAACCACCAAATTTATACAAGATCCACAAGAGGTGGTGAAGCCATGTCATGAACCAAAGCATCACATTGCACTAAGGAGACCAAGGGACAAACCATATTTTAACAATCCCGCTAGCACAAGTGAGGGGTTCAAGCTCATGACCTTGGCTCTAATACCAATTTTTGCATTGGTGGTTGTCATTGCACCAAAATATTGACTTGTTAATTCCTAACATAATTGCTATATTTATACAAGAATGAAAGGAGGTAGTTAAGCTATGTCACAAACCAAAGAATCATGTTGCACCAAAGATACCAATGGACACACAATATTGCAACACATGTCACTCATGTAGCTTAAAAAATCACTTCCCCCACCATCCAAATAATGTAAAATTCATGGTCCTTGTAGAAAAGGTTTATTACCTATTACACATCCTTTATCTAAGACTGAATGCACCTTAGCCACAATTTTACTATTACAATTCATTATAGTACCACCCATACATGAATTAAGAGATACTAAAGAAAACAATAAAATTGCATCCTATTGTTCATATCATAGAACATTTAGACACATTACTAATGAATGGCATGTTTTGAAGAGGAAATTGGAAGGGTTGGATCCTTACAATGATAAATCTAATAAGGAAATATATTAAACTACATTTATTATCACTTCATTCCATGTGGTAATTGTAGTATCACATAATGCTCATTACCATGTATGATTGTAGAAAATTTAATCATATTTCATTTTTTGAGGAGCAACCTATTATCATTTATTTTGAATCATATTTTTCCCTATAGTTGGGAGAAAAGGGATAGCTAGCCTTATTTTTAGGTGCATTCCTTTCTATAAGGGATCCATTTTATATCTCATTAAAATATTAGTGTATCAAGTATAATAGCATTTAATTGGGGCATATAGTACCCACATATTTTTTGCATAAGAAATGGTCCCTTTTTGGTGATGATATCATACATATCTTAGAAAGTGTGACCTTATTACTTTAGTAATATCACAATATTATCTATAAAATTGTTTCCTCTTAAATCGATGTTAGTGTCTCCTTCATGGTGATATTGGCATTGATATTCCCTAAAATTTTGAATTTTTAAGGTATAGTATGTTCCATTTGGTGATAATACTATAGATAGTATTCCCCAAAGTGGGATCCTCCATTTCCTAACTTGTACGATCTTAGTGGTGGTGTCATGTGTGATAGTCCATAAGGTGTGAGATTTCATGTATTGAGAAATTCCCCTTTGATATATGTGAAGCACCCTTATGTGCTAGTGATATTTTTAATGTGCCTTGAGGTGTGGATTTATGTTATTAATCCTCTATGATGCAAAACAATATGTACCCCTTGATTTGACTTTTTTTCATCCCCTATGACACAAAACTGTGTGCACCACCTGAGGTGAGTTTTCTTTGTCCACTGTGAAGTTAAATTTTATGTACCTCTAAGTTTAGTTCTGTTCATCCCCTATGACATTAATCTTTTTGCACTCCTTAACAAGAGATTTGGTAAGATAATCCATATATTTATCATAGAAAAAAAAAATTATTTATGAAATTGAGAAACCATTTTTAATATGGCAACCTATCATAACACAAGTTACTTGCTAATGGAACCATGTTTTTCATGAGTGTCCTAGAATAACATAACTTACTAGCCTTGTGGAACCTATCATATTGCATGGATAACTCACATAATGCAACTTTATAGCTAGTAGATTTGTGTAGCTCATGAGTTATATTAAATCCTTATGAGAGCATCATCTTGAATAACATACATGTTTAATGGATGGAATTTGGTACTTGAGACAAATGTAGTACTAAGGTCTCTTTTCCTTACTGACTTGAATTGTTTAGTACTAACCTTGTGTTTGTATATGTGTTCTTATCCTATGTTTGTGTTGTTTTTTTCATTATGTTGTTTTTTTGTCATGCATATTTTTTGTTTTCATGCTACACTTCATGCATGTGTGCTCGTTTTTGGACCTAATATTTTCTTTCCCTAGGATCTTGAAATTTGGGGGTTGTGCACTCTTCCTAGATTCATTTCCATCCTATATCACCAACATCTAGATAATCGAACCCTTATTGACATATTTCTACTTTAGTGTGAGTTGAAGAATAAGTTCACACTCTCATTAAAGTGGGGGCTCAATGTAGCACCATAAATTATCACCCTAGACAATTTCACATTATTTTCTACTCCCTCCAATGTACAGGGACCTAATTGTAAACCTAATTTCCTAAATTACAGATTTCATGACTTATTTTAGCATTATTAATCAATTGAATTTGCAAGAACAAATTATGCATTTAATCTTTTTCTCCCAACACTTTCAATATAAAAAAATGAGGGATGTATACTAGGGAATCCTTGCACCTAGTCCCCTTAATTTGGTCCAAATATTTAAAGTGTTTATAGTAGTAATTTTTTTATTTTAAATTCAAATTCTTATTCTCCATTTTGAAGATTTAAATTTTGGGAAATAATATCAATTAAATATAAATATCTAGGCATCAGATCATTTGAAAACTAATTCAAAATGATTCAAAACATTTTGGAAGCAAGATCACTATCAATCAATCATTATCAAGTCAAGAGAATTCAAGAGAAACATTAATGTAGCATTTCATTGTCAAATAATCATGTTAAGTTTTATGTGACTTTTTCATGTCTATGCATAGATTTTATTTGTGAGTACTAACACTTGTAGGAATTCAAGCCAAACTACAATCAAGACTTGAGGTAATGTACATGATTTCAATCCTTCAAGGATATCATATCTAAGTTGTGTTGTAGTGAATTGTTGATTCATCATTTATTTATCATTTAGCCTTTATCCCTCAAAAGAATAAAATCTTTTTATTATCAATATTTTTATTATAGAGGTGGAAACACTAACATGGGGTTTGACTAAGGAATTCCCCTATATGTCACAACCCTTCATCTCCTTTTGATTGTGTATGTATATATTTGATGAGGATTGAATGAATATTTGAAGATAATTCACTCATTCATGCATTCAATGTGTAAAAATTAACAAGATACAAAAACTACAACATATTAGCAACAAAAAATCCTACAATGGGATATAAAAAAATTCATCCCATATTTGAATCACAAGTCCATGTGAATGTTTTCTTTATCCATTTCTAGTCTTTAAAATTTACTATTAATTTCCAGTTTTGTTATTTTTATATGAGGATAATGCATTCTCATTGTCATTTAGTTGCATTATAGTATTTTCACTTGAAATACATTTTCAAATCTACAAAATCACACACCAAGGGATGATTGAATCACATTTTAGGTTGCAATTCAATATCATACCCTTCCAACCCCTAATTATAAATATTATGTTAGTGGAAAGTGATAAAACCTTGCGAAACACTAGGGTTTCACTTTCCCATCATAACAGGAACATAGAAAAATTACAACAAGAAAACATCAAGGATAGGACCTAATGAGAACAATATACCAATTTGGATGATTCTAAAAATCTATCAAGGAACAAAAACACAAAGAAGGAGAAAGAGAGGGAAAATGGAAATAAAAGGAAAAAAATAGAGGAAAGGAAAAGAGAGAAAATAGAGGATAAGGAGAATTAAAAAAAAAAAAAATGAGGTCTCCCCATTTTTCTAAAAAATGGTTATAGATACAACACACAACATGGCATGAGATATATACATACAATCCTAAGAAGATAGTCTATAGTCCTATCATAATAGTGGTGGTAATAGGTGAAGTATATGAAATTGAAAGATATAAGATAGTCATGATACTGATGAAAAACATGAAGAAAAAGATCATACACATGCATGTTAGTTATGAGGAAAATATAAATCAATTATTACAATGCATAATTTAGTAACTATAGTAAGTACAAGGAAGGAAATACTAGAGAAGAGTACGATAATCATCAATCATGATGGTTCTTTCTCAAGTTACAATATTGCCTAATCACATATAAAAAATCATCAAATCATGTATAATTATTAATAAAAATTTAGGAAGAAGTGTCAATAAGTGCATTGAAAGTGAGAAGTGACAATCAAACCAAATCATAGTCATAAGGATATTTGAGTAAAAGGCACATCATGTTGGTATTGTATCAAAAAAAATTCAAACATATGTATGGTAGAATATTTAGTAGCATAAATGATAGTGCTAGATTATAGTCATAATTTCGTAAACATCAAAGGAGGTCACAAAGAAGCAAGGATACTATGATATTTTTTTCATGGTTGTAGTATTAAGAAGGACAAACATAAAAAGGAGAGAGAATGATCTTAAGAAAAGGAAATTAGTTAAGGCTCATAAAGCAGACTTTGAATATACAACTAAAGAAAAACACAATCGCATTCCCTACAAGTAGTCCTAATCACCTAAATCTCTTAAAACATGTATCATGTTGAAATGGGGGTTATGGAAGTTGGGATGATATGGAGTAGCCGAGAAAGAATTTAAGGAATTTTGACTACTATCCACCTATCTAGGAGAGTGGATGTAATAATTTGAGGTATATATGATTTAGAGGATAAAATTCATGATAATTTCTAATTAACAAAGCCAAATACTAACAATATCATCATATTCAATGTTATCTCAAACTTTTCCATGTAAATAAAATAGAAGAGTTAGTTTTCCAACACCTAGGTTGAGGCTAGCTAAGTTATCAATTCAATAAAAAAGAAATTATATTAATGTAATTTCTTACATTCTCTTCTATTGTTGGATTTAAAAAAGAGGATGTATAGGGTTAATTAGTTTATTTCTTCCTAGTTGGATAAACTATGTATTTTAACTTAGTGTTGAAAATGTTTAGCATTGTAAAGTCTTAGTTTTTACAAAATAGAGCATCTTGTTAGTTTTGTATGCATTTTTGTGTGTTGTGATAAATAAAATAAAATTATTTTTCTTTCTCAAGAGTTATTTACAATGTAAATTTCTAAAAATAGTTGATATAATCCTATGATAATATCATTTTTTCCTAGATTTGAACCCAAATTTTATTTCCTTGATGCAAAAATATATGTGGTTTTGTTGGTCATAACTTGTGTTTCACAAGATAACAAAGGGATTTAGTTGTGATAAAATTTCAAATTCTCCTTCTAAATATTATTTTATGTTTTATACAAAAACTTTTTGAAATATGAATACAAACACATATCTCAACGTGAGTTAGGTATGCTATAGTAAAGGTATTTATCACATTGTGTGCCTTCAAATCTAGTAGAAGTAATAATATATTTATTAAATCACCTCCCATTAAATATTTCAGAGTTGTTTGGAATATTGGTTTCTTTGCCACTGTCAGTGGCCACCTAGTAGGACAGATTATTTTAGGAAAATCACTAAGGGAATCAACCCTCTCTAGAGACTCACTTAAATATATAGGAAACCCACAACCTTGGAGTTTTTCCATGGTATCATTTGAAGAAGGAATTAATGTTTTACTTTCTCAAGGGTTTATTCAACTTTTTATAATAATACTCATATGGAAGGAAATATAAATAATATATATATAAATTAAATAAAGTGATATATGAGTGACATCAAGTACAATAGTTTGACATGATTAAATATATGGCGTTAAGGTAGAAGAATATATGAAGTGAAATATGTAAGTAGTACCATAATCAAGGAGCATAAAAATAATGTAGCAATAATCATGATTACACTACCAAAATATGCATTATGCATAACATAGGTTCCAAAGTGTCAAAAAAATAATAACCAAAAATATGGAAAATTTCATGAATAATCCATAAAAAAACTGGAAACATTAGCATAACCAATATTATGGTATCCCTCTAATTCTAACAAGACAAGTATACTCATATATCAATTAAACTACAACACCTAAATTTGTGAGAGAATGTAGAATGCAACATTAATAATATC
>VDFB02220703.1:0-27734 GCA_007258455.2 Sequoia sempervirens | reverse complement strand
CCCATTGAAATGACTGGTACCACCTCTTTACCCATCACTCTCAGTCCATCGAGTCCATCTACTTCTAGGAAGGTGCTTCTCCATCAACCTATTTTTGTGTTCATCCCAGCTAGTTTTGCTCAATTTGGTGTCCCACCCTTTTCCATGATCATGCTGCCTTTTTGTGTCCCCTCATGCTCACACATCTAAATTTTCCCCTACTGTTACCCTTTTTGGGCTGCTCCCTGGTGCTTCCATTACAGCACAGAGTGTCAATGTCCCTCAAACTCTTCAAGCTCATTTTGATACTACTAAGTAGGCTCAAAAGAAAAAAATATTGTTGAAAAATGTTGAGAAACCCACCACAAAGAAGATTGAAGCCTGCTTCAATGCAAAGTGGAACTCTTTGCATATTACTACTATGAAGTCGCTCATCACCAAGCCCAATGGAAAAATGCAAATGGAGGACTATGACATTCATGCCACTGGCGTGGATTTGAATGAAAATCACCCACACAACAAAGTGGTCTTAGCCAAAGCAACTCAAAAGGTGGTACATGCTGACTATGAGAGGTTGAATAGGAAATTAAAGAAGCATGAGGTAGAGTTGAAAAATGTTAAAGAAATCGCAAGTAGACTACAAAATGAGATCTAAGCAAGAGAAGCCAAAGTAGCCCACGTAAAGCAAATTCAAGGCCAGCAAGGAGATGCATCTAAATCGCTTGGGGAAGCTCAGAGTGAATAGGTCTAGCTTTGTGCTAAAATTGAAAATTTAAAGAGAGAGCTAGATGATGCCCAATCCTGAACTTTTCATGATTTTCAGAGGATCCAGGTGGAAGCAGACGAGTCAAGACAAGAATTCAAAATACTAAGCTTAGAGTTGGCAACCGTCCTTTGGGAGAAAAATCAAATTGGAAGAAAGCACAAGGGAAAGGGAGGCCCAATTTAACCAAGAGTTAGCTGTTGTACGAGGGTCTAGATCCCTCCTGATAATGAAGAGGTTGATATTCACACATTGGGAGTGGATTATAGCTGGTATTGGCATTCTTGGGCCTGCCTTACAATTTCTAAGGGATGTTCAAGAATTGAATGCTAAGGTTTCCCCAATGGCTGATCACTTTATGTAGAAATGTTCATCTCGAGCGGAAGATTCACAAATTTTCATTTCCAAGTTGTGCATCGCCACTAACCAGGTCCTAGAGAGCAAGGATTCCTGATTGGTAGGTCACCTCCATCAAATCCAATGAGATCATTAACCGTCATAGGGTTGCAATAAAGTGTAGAGACTACTAGATGGTGTTGAATAAGCAAGTTGCTGAGATCAAGAAGGACTTCGGCAACTTGGTTACTTTTGGGTTGCCTCCTCTTCTCTCACTAGATGAAGATGCACTGATAGTGGAGCAAGTCACTAATGCAACCCGACACAAAATCTAGACTGTTGTGAAACTCCCAAGTTCGAGTGCAAAGCCCATGGTGGAAGATGTTGAGCGTGAGGTCTATCCTCTTTCTTGACTCTATTATCACCTAAGAACAGTTTCTTCTAGATGGAGTTTCATCTCTTTTAAGGAGATTTTTGATCTCGAGCAAGCCTATAGGTAGATCTTAAACCTCATCCTACCAAATGATACAGACTGAGAGGCTCAACATAATACTTTCGTCAAACTCCAAGAACAACTAGAGTCCTAGGTTTTTTCCTCCACAAGCGAAGACCCCGTGTGAGTCACAAGAACTGTGAAGTTCTTTTTTCCTTAATCATTTTGATTTTTAGCTTGTAGAATGTTTTTCAATTTTGGGTGTGCCCACGCTCAAGTAGAGTTATTGAAGAGGTGTGTAATGCACCCCTTGGTGGTTGCGAAAATTTCATCTTTCGTCTCCCCTTTGGGAGAGAGTTCAAAACACGTGTTGGCTCGTCGAGGATTTTCAAGGGAGCTACATGCATGAGCTCAAAAATCTCTACTCTTTTGACACATCACCTCTTTGTTGTGGGTGGATTGCGTCTCCTACAAAATGATATCCTTTTAGGATTTTGTTGGAGTTGGTTGGCCTTTTTCTTTCTTATTTTTTGGGATGGAAGCTTTGAGTCAGTGCCTTTGAGTGACGTGATTAGTCAACTAGACCTTTTTTCCAAGCTGTTATTTTTAGGATTTAATCATTTACGAGCCTCTATCTTTGTTAAATATTTGAAAAACATCAATGCGGCAACTAAGAATTAATGAGCAAAGATCATTGTGACCTAACCAAATATATACAATCGGATCATGTGCCATTAACTATCAAACACCTAGCAATATTGACTTCTATGTTGAGGTAGTGTTTTTCTTTTTTTGCAGCTATATAATGAGGGCAACGACACAATGAGGGGTCGAAATTTCAAATTTCAGTTTCCTTGGCTAAGGAAAGTTTCTTTAGTTTTCTTAGGACATAGAATTATTTTCAGAAGTATAATTGCAAAGCTACTTATCTCTAGCATGTTATATCTTTTAAGGTTTAAACTATTGTCGGATTAGCATTTGACCTTTTTTTCAAAGTCCGTTTGATATTTAAAGCACAAACTATTGAGGAAAAATTGTTGATACTGTGCATGTATGGCATTTTTCAATCTTTCTTTCTTAATATTATCGTTTTGCATGAAACACTGTGTCTTGCAAGTTGAATCTAAATAGTTTAAATAGTTGATTTCCATGTTGTATGCTCATATGGTAGAAGAGTAACTTGTGAAAATTAGATTATGTCATTGGACTTCTCTACTTTTCTTAAGGGTTGTTGTCTTATTATATTATGTTGTATTATGCATTTTTTGAACATTCTTTCTATACCCTTAGAAATCTTTATGTTTGATCGGACCTTAATGAACATTGCCTGCAGGAAGACTTGAAAGTCTACAATGTGCTTGTTGTTAGCCTTTGTTGTTCATTCTCTTTCCAACAATGAAGGGTTGTAGCGTTCCATGTCTAATTATATCAATCATAGAAATGGTTGGGTTTGAAATGTTGTAAAAGCTTTGGCATATTTCCCTTTTCATGTTTTATATTTACATTTCGTTCTACCCTTTACTCCAAACCCCTAAAGAAGAGCCAAATTTCTATAAAAATCTCAAAGGTATTCAGTGAGGCGCAAATTGATCCCCCACTCACTGAATTTCCCATAAGACTGTTAGAGAAGCGTAATCTTTGATGATCAACAATACCTATCTGAGTAGACGCACAACTCACTACCTATGTTAAACAAGCCTTGTCAACTCAGTTTGAGTTATGTGTTGGTAAGTGTTAAATCATATTGATAGATTTTTGGGTTGATAGGAATGATTGGATGATTGTCATTGATTCTCTTTGATTTTTTATTCGATTTGAGTAATAAGTGTTAAAATCCTTTTGATGACCATAAGATATTTTGTGTATTTAAATATATATAGAAATGGATATGTATACATTAAATGTATATATGTGTGTGTGTGTGTGTGTGTGTGTGTGTGTGTGTGTGTGTGGGGTAACCCATATATATGAGCATATGTGCATATGAGCATGCATCGATAGAAATGTCTGTGTACACCCATACGTAGATATATCATGCATATATTTATTCTCATAGATATATGTATATATATAATTTTATATATGTGTATATATATATATGCATGTATGTGTGTGTATATATATATACTATATGTATATATGTATATATACATATATACATATAGTACATATATATACATACATATATTATATTTATATATATATATAATATATGTATGTATATTAATATATATGTATATATACATATATACATATAATATATATATATACATATATTATATACATATATATGTGTGCACACACACACATATATATATGGTGCAGGCATACATGCAATGTATATATATACATATATGTATATATATGTATGTATATACATATGCACATATATACATTACATACACATACATTACATATATATATACATAGACACACACAAAAATATTATATATATGAAATGTCATATGCATATTATAATGCAATGGAGGAAGGCAAATATAACATAAAATATTATATGCATGTTATTGTTGTTTTAAATACGTGAATGATAGCCAAATCATGGCAACATGACCATGCATATGGTGTAAGGAAAAACGCCATGCCAATAGCATAAGTGGTGATGAAATTTTATAGCTATTTTGAAAACATTTAAATTTGTTATCAAACAATGAAGTCACCAACATAAGCACTTAGTTTACAAGGATGAAGAAAGTGGGAAAGCCACATTTGAAGTCATATGCAAAAAGTAGTTGGAAAACCTGTGTGCATCCTTGTAGAGAGCTTTCCCCAAGAAAAAATTTGAAGTGTTAAGCTAAACATTGGAAGAAGGAATAGTTTTTTCCGTTCTTGTACTCCATACGTGCCATTGTATATGAGATTTTTTAGTGAGATAATAAACAACAAACAAGTTTGAAATATTTAGCTAGGTCATGACATCAAAGGGAGGTTTTTGAGTTGTTTTAAGAGACTAATATGTAATTGTTTTGTCCAGCAATACCCATGGATAACAGAGGATAGAGAGGTGGCAAGAAAAATAGCTTACCTTTAGCTGAAAACTACTATCCATTTATGTATAAATAGAAGGTAGTAGCATAGTTTTTTGTTTCCCATTTATTCTAAAATTATTTTGAGTATTCATGTGAGTTAGAGAGTAGTGTTTTTGTTATTTTTTGTGTAGCATATTAGTTAGTTTATGAGCAACCTATTTGCTAGTTTGAGAGCAATATATATTGTGAGATTGAGGGGCATAGAGTGTTTGATTTAGTAGCAGCAAGGAGAGATGAGAACTGGGGAGGCAACAAGCACATCCATTTGCATTGGGCAAGGAGTTGTAAGAGATTCATTTGGAGCTATTTTATACCACCATGCCATTAGATATTCTTAACTCTTTATCTTTCTAATTCTAAAACTATGTTTTATTACTGTTTGAAAGTGTTTGTACAATGAGTGGTTGCATATTATAGCTATTGAATAGTTTATGAAGTGCTTATGCATTTAGCTAGATTATATACAAGTTGGTTTAAGGAATCCTAAGAGCATGATATGTAGACATCTTGATTTTAATGTTTGATTGGCATAGTAAAGTGAAGCTAAATATAAGGTGTTATGATAATATGTAAAATACAATATGGTATATGCGTTTCTTGAATAAGTTATGTTATTTTTAAATGGAATGGATTGATATAATGATAGAAGTATTATGTCATCATTAACTAGGGTATGATGTTATGAATACCTATGTTGACCTAGTTTAACCATGAGTGGAGAACTTACATTCTTGATTGCTCATATTTCCTAAAAGTAGGACAATTTATATCCTTGTGTTAGGATAAACTAGAGGTTGGGTTAAACCTAATTGGTTAGTTAGATCAATATAAGTGTGTTATCACTTTTAAATGTAATCTTATTTGTGCTATTTAAATCTTGAGGTCAAACCAAGATATGTGTTTTCACAGGTCAATAGAGTTTTCAAGTTTAGTAAGGGGGTGGGTGAACTTACGACACCGCTTCTTTAGAAATTGGAATTGATATTTATATCAAGACTTTGGTCAAAGTGTAGAAATCACTACATACACTTTGTCGGTTCACTATGCGCTAGGATTGCATAGCTAGTCAAGAGTGTCATGCAAAGTTGGTGGGTATCCATAGTGTATGATAGTACTAGTTATATAAGACACAACACCATACTTAGGTAGAAATTTCTAGAGAGTTTCCACATCAAACTCTTCATTGAAGGGTAGGGCCATCTACCAGTTAGGAGATGTGTGGGGAACCACTTAAGTACATGGTTGGAGGAAAAGCGCTTGGGTGATGCTCTCCCTCTTGTTGTCAGCAAACAAAGCTTATGGAACAAAAGAAGAAGATGTGTGATCCAGATGTGGACATCTTGACCATTATACTCTTGTACCATTAAGCTCTTGTAAGCTATGAATTTGTAAATATGAACTTGAAGCTATTGTAAATTATATTTGAAAGATGAGTTCATATACTTGAAAATTATGTAATGTTATATCCTCTATCTAATGTAATGAGAAATGATTTATTTTAATGTTCAAATGTGTTATTGAAAGGAAAAATATATATTTGAGAATTTGAATTATTCACATTCTAAGTTAAAACTTAGGTAAAAACAATAAGTTAAAATTTGGGTATGTTACAATCTATGCTCACCTCACTATATTGAACGATTAACTTCTTTCATCATGAAACACCACATGATCATTGACTTGGCCTATCATCATCATCTTGGTAAATACAATTCAGTCTCCTGACAATAATATCAAATAACTTAAGTTACATGTGACCACCACTCCCAATAAGTCACCACATTTTAAAAATAATAAATTGAATAGGTATTAGATAATCAGTGTACTTTGTACGTTTTGGTTTTTCTTATTAATCAACAATTTACCCCACATGCAGCGTTCCCTCTGAGAAAGCTTTTGCAACTGATACAGATACGGAATGGACCACACTAGGGATGTAATGGAATGCTCGATCCACCAGGAAGACAATTCTGGCCGAGCACCTATCGTGCGCAACATCCCAATCAATGACGAAAGGGCGTCACTGGCCGCGGCATTGGAAGCCTCTTTTGACTCCTTCTGGTTGCCGACACAAACTTCGAACGTCGGCCAAGACATGTAATCCTTAGTTGATCAATTCAAACAAAATCTGACCCGAAAGAGAAAACGTGTCGCCCAAAACAATCCTGAAATTCAATGTACAAAACGTCGGCAGGCAGAGATCAAATCCAGAAATAATTTCACACTCCAAGCTCCACCCTTCTATGTCACTAAATTTCTTGATTGTGTCGGCAAAAAAATCAGACTGCGCCAAAAAGTCGAGATAAAAAGAGGCAGTGGCTCCTCAGCATATTGGATGAACACATGCCATATATGGTGGGCGCATGGAAGTTATTGTTTGTGCTCCTGACATAATCGCTGACGTAGTTTCGGAATTGTCACAGTAACTGTATTATGGTGAGCCTGCTCTATTCAATTCATCTTCACAAGTTGATGTACTGACACAATTGCTTAAAGTCAACATTTTTCCTGTCAAGAATATTGTACTACACGGTGCGCATGCACTCCGAGCTCAATCGAATGATAAATAGACATTATTAAATTTGGAAAAAATCAAATAAGTGAAAAATTTTAATGGTTGAGAAAACAAATATATTAAATTGAAAAGTGTCAGCCAATAAGTTTCAAATTTTAATAATTAAAATAGGTTAATAAAATTTGATGTAAAAGAATTTAAAAAAGTATTTTAAATTTATAAATAAAATTAACATTATATTTATTTATATAATTAGAAAGTAAAATTGAATTAGTCAATGTTTATTCCAAGATGATATAAAAAATTATCTCTATAATTATATACAATGATCAATCAAAATTGAATGGGATATAGAATTCATGTCATATATGCATAAATATGTTTGTAGCATCTAATGTGTATTAGATATAGAACCTTATATTTGGTGGACCCTCACACTCATCACCTGTTGTTAGATCACTTACATTGAAAAAAAATAAAAATACAACATTGATACCATTTACTTTAAATTTTTTGGTATAAATCTATTATAGTTGCACTACCACGTATACAAAAGTAAATAATTTGTTTCCATATCGTAAGCAACCCATTCTAAAGTATGGTAGCCCTTGCATTCACATGATCTTGTGGTGCAAAGGTTGGGTGCATATAACCATAGTCAATAGAAGGAATTGTAATTTTATTTACTCTTTAATTAGAAAGGATTGTTCATTTCTATTATTTAGGAAGGCATCAAGCCTAGAGTAATGGGTTACTTAAGGAAAAATAATTAATGGGTAAGTTCATTAGGTAAAACAAATTGAAATTTTGTATTTTTTTTCAGTTGTCAATAACATAATTTAACTTATGTCTTATGTTTTCCTCAAAGAACATAATAACTATTTTTTAAATGCTTTCCTCAAAGAAATAGATTGTAACATGCTCATAGTTTATTCTATTATTTTCATCTAAGTTTTTAACCCATTTATGAGAAATGATAAAGTTCTCTAACATGTACAAATAAAACATTCAATTTGATAACATAGATGTATATTTGAAATAAACCCATTCCAAATCACATTGCATTTAATAAAGTGTATATGATTGCAAGTATTGAATACAACTTTCATTTCATTTTACAAATAGAGGAAACAATATAATTGCAAATGATAGCCTAGAAGAGATTAATGTACAAGATCATATTAGTCAAGTTGTCCTCATCTGGAACACATATCTTCATATTATATTGTTTCACACAAGTCTTGACTACCAACTACATGAGGGAGAGTATCACTCAAGTTCTTTTCCACCAACCATAAACTTGACGTGGTCCCCTGCACATCTACCTAACTAGTAAGATGGCGCTATCCTTCAACGAAGAGATTGGTATGGAAACCTTCTAATTTAGTTCCTATCCGAGCATGGTGATGTGTCCTACATATCTAGTGCTTTCATATAGTGGATACCTTCTGACATGCATGACACTCCCTACTAGGTATGCAATACTAGCTCACAGTGAAATCGACAAAGTGTATGTAGTGGTAACTACACTTACTTTCGACAAAGATTTATCGTATATATAATAAATACAAATGCTCAATACTTTGAGGAGTGTCTTTTTTTCACCCACCCCCTCACTTGTCATGGAAAATACAATGACCATAATAGCTCTCTATAAGTGATTATACACTTAGTTGATCTAACTAACCAATTAGGTTAACCCCAACCTCTAGTTTATCCCAACCCAAGGAATAAGTTGGCTTCCTACTTTCAAGGAATGCTAATAACCACTCAAGGATAACTACCAACATTATTTACAAAACATCATATCCTATAAATGATGACATATAACATCTATCATTATATTATTCCCTTTGCACTACTAACATCATAATTCATACAAGAATATAAGTAATCATGAATTGAGCTCTATACTATATATGTAATTTATAGATAATTTTACATAACTAAGTCATACAATCATAACGAAATTAACTGTATATGCAAAATACAAATAAGATACCATAAAATCACTTATACCCAATATAGCTACATGCATAATCTTGATTTAGAAACTTATTTAAACAAATAATAACTTGAACAAACATTGGCAATAATAGCAAAGATGATATCAAAGTAGAAAAGAATAATGGAGAAGAATGAATACTATGCCTAGAAATCTAGCTCGCAATGTAGATATTGCAATCAATGCACAACATCAAAACATGGTTTATTGCTCCTTCAACTTTTAGTTTATGTCCAGTTTAAACCTCTATACTAAAACACTCAAATCTCTCAAACAATTGGCTCTCAAATTTCTTAATAAAACTACTCTTTATTCTCAAAATTATACTCAATAATATAGATCTGCTCAAAGAATTATTCGGTTGAACAACAATGAACAACTATGAATAAAGAGGTTTCCCTCTACTTATAAGAAATATTGAGAAATATAATGCTAAATATTAGCTATCATATTTTCCACCTTAATCTTTCTATCGCCACCTCTATCTACTAAAAAAAAGAACTCAAAACAAAATCTACTTCTAAGCTAATTGACTAAGCAAGCTAGGTGCAACATGGCAACAAAAAGAATTAGCAGTTTAACACATATATAGTCCCAAGTAAAATAAATTTCCTTTTCTTCATTGTGTCACCTCAATTCTGCCAACACATGGTTATTTACCAATTCAACCTTTTGCAATGGTTTCCAACTTTCTTTCTTTTTCCCATCATGGATTTTGATTTTCTAGATTGTTGCATATGGTGCCTAAAATGGAGGCTATGGTTTGGCTTTACAATCCTAATTCAAATGATATTAAAAAAAAAAAAAAAACCCATTCACCAGGGATCTTCCCAACTTGTGGCATGTTGACTTATTCAACCCCTATTATTTATATTTATGCATGCCACTTGATACCCAACACTACTTACCAAATAAATGTATTATCATTGCTTAAATATGGTGCTACAATATATGCATATAATTTAGCTTTTATATCAAGAATAGCTTTGTTATCATATGTGCATTACATATGCATATTATTCAGCTTTAAACATTGTTCAGTCTATCACATTATATATGCAATTGATATTTCATCATATCATTTGTTTATTTTATATATATATATATATGGGTGATCCCACAATACTGGTTTACAACTTTTGGCCAAACTGGACACTGAAATAATTTTTTCTAACTAAATTTTCACTTTCAGGAACCTATAATGGCTAAACCGTGAAGAATTTGAAGATGATGCAAACTAGTGATTTGTCACATTTTGTTTGTAGATTCTAAATATATTTTTCAAAATTTTGGAATCAAATTGCACTTCTTTTTCCATCTCTTTGAAAACTAGTTTTTTTCAGTAAACAACATTTTTAAGGAGTGACGCTCACCGTATAACGCATAAATTTTTTTCCATGAACGATAAAATTCTAAAAAAAAATAATTTAGATTTGTAACTACAATATCTAGTGCTTCCAATTGGTTAGATAGTTTTTTATTGAATATATTTTCCTTAATCACATTTCAAAGTCAAACCAATTACAATTTAGACATAGGCGGACTGTATAACAAAACTTTTTTTGTATGTATCAAAATTCAAAAAAAAATTGTTGGGTCAAGGACTTCAATATCTGGTGCACTCATGTTT
Organism: Sequoia sempervirens; assembly: GCA_007258455.2. Taxonomy (NCBI): domain Eukaryota; kingdom Viridiplantae; phylum Streptophyta; class Pinopsida; order Cupressales; family Cupressaceae; genus Sequoia; species Sequoia sempervirens. Next base: position 17,026 of record VDFB02220703.1, on the reverse strand, counting down.
TTAAATTTTTTTTTTGATAATTTGCAATTTTTCCACATGTGAAGAACAGGGAGCTTGATTTTTCGATGAAAAACCTATGTTTAATAAAGCTAAAAAAACAAATGCATAATAAAACCAAAACATATTTAAATTATATTTGTTGGATAGCTTGTTCTGAAAACTACCATCATCCAATTGGGTTTGTGAAGTATCCTCTAGATTTTCATCCTCAACCCAAGCTTTGAAACACAAAATTCTAGACTTTTTTGGTGCTAGAGGGTGAGAAGTTGGGAAAAGGGGGGTTCAAGTGAACCAGGGGGGTTCAAGTGAACCCCTAGCGGGTTGCTCAAACTAGGATTCGTATGAACCTTGGCTCATTTGAACCCGCTTTCAAAATTATTTTCTTCATGTTTTTTCGTAGGAATGGTGGGACCTGGCATTTAATTGGTTCACTCGAACTAGGGTTCATTCGAACCCTTTTTTGGTTCGCTCAAACTAAAGGGTTCATTCGAACCCCAAAAACCAATTTTTTTTGCATGGGGTCATTTTTTGCAACTTTTCCTTACTCACTTGAATTGTAAACCACTTTTGTCGGTTTACCATTCTTGAGAAAATTATTTTAGATAGGGATGCACATGTAACGTTTAGGTTTTGGAAAACCTTATTTTCTTCACTTGGGACATAGTTGAACATAAGTTCAACATACCATCTAAAAATAGAGGGTCAAACTAAAGGGGTGAATCAGGTGTTAGAGGATCTTCTAAGGATGTATTGTATGGATCAGCAATATAAATGGGAGGAATATTTATCTTTGCTGGAACTTGCATATAATAATTCTTATCATTCCACAATTATGATGGCTCTATTTGAAGCATTGTATGGTAGGAAGTGTCAAACTCTTATAAGTTGGGATAAGCTAGAAGATAGGATTATCCTTGGAAATAATATGCTATCAAAATTGGAGGAGAGATTTAGTGTGATAATGAAAAGTTTAAGAGAGGAAAATGATAGGCAAAAGAGTTATGCAAATGCTAAATGTGTGCCATGAAATTTATCAATAGGATAATTTTTTCTTAGAGTTAAGACTCAAAAGAACTCTATTAAGTTTGGAAAGTCATCCAAACTGGCCCCACATTATGTAGGTCCCTTTGATGTTCTTAAAGAAGTTAACTTAGTCACTTATCAATTTTTTTTGCCACCATCTCTCACCAAGATGCATAATGTCTTTCATTTTTCATACCTTAAAAAGTGCATCCCATTAGATAATCATGCTATTGATTGGAATGCTTTATAGGTACAAGAACCATGAGTGTTAACAATTGACCCTCTCAGATTACAAAACGTGTAGGCTCCACCTATGCAATAGAGAGGTTATGCGATGCAAGGTTCAGTGGGACCAGTATGTAGAAGATCCTCCCACTTGGGAGGACTATTTGGAGATTAAGAAAAAGTTTCCTCACATTTTACAATATTTTGAGAGTTCTTAAAAAATAATCTTTATTATGTGATGTTTATGTTTTGATACTTTAAATCATCAGAGATGATGATTTATAAAGGGGGGGATATGTTACACCTCATTATGTATTTACCATCTATTTCTACTTTTTATGAATAAATAGATATTTAATGCATGATTATGTTTCTATATATTTCAATGAAAATGAGATGAATGAATATGCATTATAATGTGATTTCTTTTTAAATGCTTTGATGATGCAAATGATATATGATGCATATGAATTTCATGTTATCAGCTTACTTCAACATGACGCACTAAGTTGGATGCATGAAATAATCAAGCCCTCCAATGAGGAGAGGGAGAGTATCACACAAGAGTAGAAATTGGTATGACAACCTCTTATGTGCCTATCTTAGCTAATACACATATTCATGACCTAGGATAGTGAAGCTTAGTCAAGTAAATTTTTTCTTTGAGTTAGTAAGTAAACTCGAGTTATAGTTTTTGTGTGGATAGGAATGATTGGACAATTTTTTATGATTATCTATATTTGTTAAGATGATTTGTGTTGTAGTGATTAAATCTTTGCATTAAACTTATATGTTATACTTTGTGTATTTAATGTATAAATATGAATTGATAAGTATATACATTAAATGTATATATGTGTATATATATGATAACTCATGTATATGATCATATACGCGTGTGAGCATGCATAGGTAAAAATACCCATGTATACTCATACATGGATACATCATACATATGAGAAATCAATTAGATATATATACACTTTATGCATATATATACTCATTAGTATATATATTGTAATGTGCTAAGATAATAATATATATATGTATATATATGTATATATACATGTATTAAATAAAATAGTATATACATACATACATACGTACATATATTTATAAATATATGATTGGAAAATGAATTATTTTAATATATATATATGACTGGAATATATATATATATATATATAATGGTTTTTATGTATATGGAAAATGTCCAGAATTTTGTGTTTTGAATCTCGATTTGAAGATGAAAATGGAGGAGACTTCATAGACCCAACTAGATGATGGTAGTCCTCAGAATGAGCTATCCAACAAATATTATTTTAACATGTTTTGTTTTTATTATGTATTTGTTTTTTTAGTTTTATTAAACATAATTTTTTCTCAGAAAATCAAGTTCTATGTTTTGCACATGTGGAAAAAATATTATCAAAAAGAAAAATAAAAATATGATTTCATAGATATTGAAGTCCTTGATCAACAAAAATTAATTTTGATACAAAAATTATGCGTTGATCGCCTATTCGAATATGTGGTTTGACTTTGAAACTTGATTAAGGAAAAAATATTCAATAAAACACTATCTAACCAATTGGAAGCACTAGATATCATAGTTGCAAATCTAAATTTGAAACAATTAGAATTTTATCCTTCATGGAAAAAAGGTTATGCATTATACTGTGAGCATCACTCCTTAAAAACCATTTTGAAGAAAAAAATAGTTTTCAAAGGAGATGGAAAAATAAGTGCAATCTGATTCCAAAAATTTTGAAAAAAAAATATTCATAATCTATAGAAAAAATGTTACAAATCACTAGTTTGCATCATCTTCAAATTCTTCACAGTTTAGCCACTATAGGTGCCCGAAAGTGAAGATTTAGTTAGAAAAAAATATTTTAGTGTCTAGTTTGTCCAAAATTTGTAAACTAGTATTATGGGATCACCCTAACTCCATGTAACATAAATACCTCTTGAATAAACTTGTGAGCTATAATTGGAACTCCATCCATTAGGTTTTTTGGAATTAAATGAGCCACCTTTGTAAGCTTATCCACCACTACTAGAATAACATTATGCTTATTCCTAGACATTAGAAGACCTTGCAAAATATCCATGCTAATGACTTGTCATTTCCTCTCCAAAATTTCATGAGGATACAATAGTCATTCTAGGTAATGATGATCTACCTTCTCCCTCTGACATTCTAACCAACTTGCCATAAATCTTGCAGCATCCCTTTTCATTCATTTCCAAAAATACAACTACTTTACTATTGCAAGTATGATGGTGTTGTCATTGATGTCAATAGAAAGTCTACTGACTGGTGTTATCATTGATGTCAACTATGGGATAAAGATGTTGAGGATATTGAGAAAATTGTGACAAGAAAATAGGTTATGCATGTGTAGTTGAGATCTTGAGGAAGTGTTGTGAGTACATGGAGCTATCTTTTTGTTGCAAAGTTTGAAGGTAAGTTGGAATGAAGTAATGAGTTGAGATGATGTCTCTAGTACTTGGTTTCCAAGTGCTTTTGAGAAAATTTGATAAATAGAGTAAAATGTGTTGTGCAAGTGTTCAAAGTGTGCTCCGGTATTGTGCTTCGCATTCTTTCCATGTTGATGTTATGCATGTGTAGATCTTACATGTTATTCAAGGTTGTTAGAGGTTTCTATATTTAGAATCGGGGTCTCTAGATTGTTGTTCAGTGTGAAATATTTTCATGAATGTGTGAACTAGTTGTTCAGTGATGTTTTATGTGGCCTAGGAGAAATTTATTTTCTCTACATTTATCTATTGTTTGGCTTCAGGTTGTACAAATTTGGGAAGTTTCTTATAATTCTTTTATCCTTTTATATTCAAATAAGGGTTACTAGTTGTTCTGAGTTGAAGTGTTTGTATGATGCGAGATTGGATGAATTTTTTGATGAATCTTAAGTATTTCATGGATTATTCTAGATTGTGTTCAAGTGAATTATGTTGTTTGGAAGTTCTAGTTTAATTTAAGGAAGTGTGTACATAATGATTATGGTGTTTTTGCATGGGTGTTGAATGACCTTGTGTTTAACATTACATGCGAAGCTTTTAGAAGTGTGGTGGGATCTATTTATGTCCTAATTAAGGATTTTTGTAGGTTTCCTTTCATTCCTATCCACCTCAGGAATGATTAGGTGCCGACCAATTTTGAATTTGTATGTATAACGGCTAGTGGTGAACATTGGAGAAAGTTTTTGAGGTAGAGCTTGATATAAATATGTATAGTGTTGATGCAAGTGAGAGATGGACGAGTAAGAAGCAAGATAGATGCAAGATTGATGTGAGTTATTTGTGATGTGAATTTGAGCAAAGCAATGTGAATTTCATGTTAATGTTCCTAAAGGCAGTGAGTTGAAGGCATTCAAAATATTTCATGTGATACTGTGAAAGTGTGTGAGCAATTGTGGTGGACTCCTCTTTGCATTAAGAAGTTTTATTTGTGTAACATTCTTCTTCTATATTCTTGTATTCTTTTTGTGGTAGTCATCCCTTGCTATGAGCCTTTTTGGATAGTGTTTCCTATTCTGGTAGTGAGCCCTTTTGTACCAGTTTTGTTATTACTTATATTGTGAGCTAATCCTCACTGTGTTTTTCCCCTCATTGGGTTTTCCAAATAAATCTGGTGTTCTCTTGTGTATAGTGTTGTGAATTCATTTTATGTTGTCTGCATTTCATGTTTAATCACACTAAAAGAATAAGGGTTTAATGAATACTTGTGAATCTGATTACTATTAAGGGTTTTGAAGGTTTAATTTGCTACAATTGGTTCACCCCCCTTTCATTTGTCTTGTTCATTTCAATAATTCGTATTAGAGAAAGGTACCTTGAAGAAGAACTTAACTACTTGAGGTAGATCTGAGATGGTGTTGATGGCAATTTTGGCACCACAACAATGCAAGTAGAATATTTCTATTATGCTTCTCCTGAAAGAGAAAGGAAACACATGGATTCCTTAGCTCCCAAGGTCTTGGTAGTTGGGTCTCAACTGTACTGACATTACTTAGTGGTCAATGCAATAGTAATATTCAAGGGGCATGCTGGTGTTGAGCTTTTGGATTGTTCTAAGATCAAACATGAAATGAAACCTACTTTAACTGGGGTTTTAAACAAAAAATAAAAGATAGATCAGGGTTTTGAAATAGAAAAGAACAATAGTTCATCCAATCTTAACCGGACTTGTTAACTTCAAGGAATTCCTAACTAAAACTGTAGAACAAACTTAACTTGTGATTAACACACAGCTTCATTCATTCACAGTGTTGATTTCAACAGCAGATTAAAAATCACCATTTAAACAAAACATAAAAACCAAACTCATTCCTTGAAAGCTTTCAAATCAGATGATCAACTCAATACAAACACCATTCTGAAACATAACATGAAATATATTTTAATTTGGTTGCTTCTACTATTGGTGAAACAGATAAGCAACATTTACAAAGCTGGCACAATCACCAGTGTACAAAAAATCTGTGATTTCAAATTGTTTCCATTTACACTAAGGAAACTAAAAGACACATTACTCTATTCTGAATTTAACTCCTAGCTACCAGTTCTACTCCTACTACTTTTTTTGTTTTCTAAACTAGAAGTTCTAACCTTTATAAAGAGGCAAGAATGCCTTATATACAAAATGTGTACCAAAAGAATGTGTTGTCCCCAGCACTAGGGTTTTACAAAATATCTACTTCCAGGAGTGTTGGCTCTCAGATCTTTCTGAAGAGAGTCAATGTTGCATTCACAGTGAAGCCCTGCTATCCATCTATCTACATGTCCATACTCGAACTCCCTCTAAAATCTACCTTGAATGCTCCAGAATATCACCATTAATATTGATTTGCCTGTCAGTGGTCACTACAGCTATCCCTCTGAGTCACAGATCCTTCCTTCGGCCCCCTTTCTATTCTAGACTTCTCTGTACATTTAACCATCTTCTGGAAGCACCATCAAGCCCTCTTGCAGATCTGAACACCATTGTCCGAACAGATTCATCCCTTAGTGATCTCAGAATGAATTCACCCTGCTCACTTTCTGTTGATCTTCCCACACAGGAGTAGTCAATCGGTCAAAGGGACCGATGAGTCACTCTTTTGGGCGGTCAAAAGTGGTCCGAACAGTATCACATGTCAGTGAGACACTCATTGTGTCTCCCCGATATGATTTCATCTTAACAGCTATCGGCATAGCATATGGCAGTCAACAAGACATTTCGGTGAGCTACAGAAGTCATATCGAGCTCACAAAAACCCATCTGCAAGACCACATCCTTTCGCTGAGACCACATGGAAAAGCTTTTTGTCTTCTTTTGGAGTCTCCCTGACTTCCTCCTTATCCTCTGGGCTCGAGCTCCTCTTGCTTCGGTGTGACTTTCATAGTCGCTGAGACTTCCCGGCGAGAGTCTAAATCTTCCCCGAAAACCCTTGGGGACCCTTTGTCAGCAAGACTTATGGCGACTCCCTTACATATTGTCGAGACTCTTTTGTATTGGTAGGACCTTTCACCAATTTCTTTCACTCTCGCCGAGCTTCCTCCTTGTCGTTGAGACACCATCGGGTTGGCAAGACCTCTTGGCACAAGTCTTTCACCTCCGCGAGCTCCTTTTCCTTTCGATGGGCCTTCCCTTCATCTCGGCATGACTCCTGGCGACTCCCCTCCATGTCGCCAAGACTTTAGCACCTCGGCTAGACTCTACGCCGAAGACAAGCCTCTTTCCGAAGTGTAGCTCCTAGTCATTGTGACTATATTTCATCGGCCAGACATTATGCCGAACGCCTACACTCTCTCTGAAGACACCCTTGTCATCGAGACTGCACCCATTCGTCGAGACTTCTTGGCGATGTTATCTTGCTTTGCCAATATGTGGACCCTTCCTCATCGGTAAGACACATGGCGTTCAGTGAGAGCACATATCGAAGAGAACAACTCCCGCCGAAGTGTATGCCTGTATACACTAGTCAGTGAGACCCAAAGATTTCACCGAGACTTCTTGGTGAAGATCACTCCCACCAATAGAAAACTCCTTTTCACCAGGACGATGATTGATGTGTTGCCAATAGGCAACTGCATGTGAATCTCAATTGTTGTGACATCTCTGGGGTCTTGCCGATAGGAAACACAGATGCAGATTGAGCATAATGCACTTTGAGTTGGGAGACTTTGATGATCTCATGGCGATATGACCTGTAATGTGGAGTAACCAAACTTGATAGAATCTATAGTGCAACAAGGCCAGATATGGGGAAAATATGCTCATGGTGGGACTTTTCTAGAAACTTTGCGAGTATGGACAATATGTAATATCATCAAAATTATGCAGTTCTAACACCCCCTTTGGATCCTTAGTAGACAGAGCCAAGCCACCAGTCAGCAAGAGGTTAGGAAATTCTTGCCGACCTTTTCCTTAGCTAATTTTCACGACCAACTGGATTGAAGAATGCACCCCAACTCAGCTCCCTTGACAAATATCATCCTGTGTGCAATTTAAATCCTGCATTCAACAGAGAAAACCACTGTAAAGATCACATAGATAGAGGTTAATTAATGAAAAACATCATTAAAATGGATCCTATGTTAGTAGGGTACCGTTAAATCTTCAAACAAAATGATCATACAAGCAATTCAGGTTTCAGGCCGACCCACAGAATCCAAGCTAGGGAGGAATTTTGGAGAATTCCAAGCCAGGCAGATTCCAGCGGAATAAGCATGAAAACACGCATTAAAAACTTAATTCGATCATTATCAATCAAGGAACAACATGTGAGATCTCAAAATAGCATCAATTATTCATAAAATGCATCATCGTTTATTAACTAGCATCACTACTCCATACTTCACATTCCACCAAATTCTGGGGAAATCCGCATGGGACAGATTTCCACAAAGGAGAAGACATTTCGGAAAACCCGAAACAAACAGGGAACAACGGATTTCGAGAAAATCTGGGGGAAAAGGAAATCCATGAAAATCCAGTCCATGCGTATTTATGTGAAGACTGAAAATCCCCAAATGACAACACTCAGTCGAAGTTCGAGCAAGATCCAGGAAAATCTGGATGGGGTGGAAAATCTCGAACTCAGGAGAAAACCCAAATTCCAACTGAGGCAGAACCAAACCCTAACAAAACCAGAAGACAAACTTAGGCAGAAAACCAGAAGAACCACCAAGGGGAAAGAAAGTAGCCAAAAGAAAAAAGAAACCAGAAAGAAGAAAGGGGGACCCATTTTGATCCAAAACAAAGTGGGGTGGTTATGTAAGGCATAACAAATGGCAACTCGGCTGGGAAAATGGTTTAACCATTTTCATGAATCGGAAGGATTCAGCTACCCAAAACTCCGGGTTCATGAACATCACAACTCCAGTTGGGTCAGTTATAACAAGCAAGGTTGAGCTAGAATCTCAAATGTAAGCCAACAGTAACTAGCCTTGAATCTATGTGTGTGATTGATAGTTTATCATCCTTTCATAAAGTTTTCCCTATCTTTCGAACAACAATGTGCAAGATTTGAGCTACATGAGTTGATTCCTTTTAGCGTCATGCAATGATATCCTGGGCATTGCTCCACTGCCAGTAAAGCATCTATAGCCCCGACAGAGATACCTCTAGTTTCCTCATAGCATTGCTCTACTGCCAGTCAGGCGTCCATAGCCCCGATAGAGATACTGGAATCACCCATTCATATTGAATCCTCTTTTTCTTTTGATAATTCTTTTCTTTTTTTTTTCTTTTGAAGTTTCAGATATTTCATTTAATTCTCTTTTTCTTTTCAATATGTCAGATATTTAATATCTGATCTAGGTTGAAAACTACAATGGACCTCATAACAGCACTTGGAAGTCAAATTTTTCACTCAAATCTTACAACACTGTCATCCTAGGACAAATATACCATTACAAGAGGAGATGATCTTATTGATTTGTGATAGATTTAGAGGGAGCTGATGAAGGTTACTTACTTTGCACCTTGTTTTCAAGACATACCACAACTCTTATTGACAATGGGCATGAAACAACGAATTTAGGACAAAAATCACCCAACCAGAAAGCATGAAAATACCTAAACCATTCTTCTCCAAATGACCAAAGTATGCTTCAGATAAAAACCACAGTTTCAGATGGAAGGGACAGATCAACCGCAAAGATCAAAACAAAAACAAAGACCACAGAAATAGGGAAACAGAAAGACAAAAGAAAAGACAAACAAACAACTAGCAAATTATTTACAAACAAAGAGCGAAATATTTACAAACAGAAAAAAAACTATCTACAAACAAAAACAAAAAGAACAGGAAAAGGAAAAAAGACAAAACAAAGGAAAACTAACTAAACCAAAAACTAACACTAACGTATCCTAATCCTAAACTAACTCCAAAGCCAAACTTTTCAAACACAAAACTGTAAAAATTTATACATTGACTTGACTGATTTTTCATTATGTGCAGCAATCTTAACTTACTAGGCACAATTCTAAACCTAGCAAATTTATCTTTATACTCAGAAATATGAAGTTTGTGTGCAATAAGTTCATTATGAGGGAATAAAGCTTGAAATATTATCAGTTGTGGGTTCTCATTTTTTCCATGATTTACCCACAAACGTGTTTTACTATCCCCTATGCCATCATCAAACTGAAAATCATTAAAACATAGAGGATAATGAAAGGACACCACCTGATTCTGAAGATTTCTAGTTACCAACGTAGGATTGTGTATGATCTCCTCTTCACGAGGTCTCAGCTCATGGAACACCACTAAATCAGGGTTCGTCTTGCAGTTAGGATACTCACTCACCAGCATCTATGTATTCATCTCAGGCATGGAGTCAAAAAATTTCTGAATTTCTTGAGATGAATCCTTACTTTCACCATTCTTTTGAAACATGCCACCCCCAAAGGTTTAGGAATCTGCCTCTAGCTTATCACCATTAGTACCAGGGATACTGTCGTACGGTGAACTAGGATTTCCTTCGAACTCACTTGAATGCATAGAGTCAAAATCAAGAAAGCACTTTCTCAATTCATATTCCTGAACATCATCTACCAGAACCTTCCATCTAGCATCAGATTTATTAGCATTAGATCAAATTCATTTGTGGATGCTAAGCAAGGACTCTCTTCAACCAACTCATCTGAACAAATAGAATCAAAATCAAGAAAATACTCCTTTGTCTCATTCTCTTCGTTATGTTGAAGGGATTCAACCTCTGGGATAAACTCTTGGTTGCTTTCCTAGCATTCCTCTATTTCATCCAAATGTACCTCGTCATGAATTTCCTCAGGGAGCACTTGACTGATCTGCACATCTACTTGGACTTCTCCCCTTAAAATTTCAGGTTGGCCTTTAAGTTCTTGTCCTTGACCACAAGATTCATTGGCAATCTCATCTTGAAGCATATTATCTGTTCCAATCCATCCACCACTTAAATCAGCAGAGTCATCTTGTTGCACTAACCCACCAAAGTGTGTTTCTTCCTCATTCACCATCATGGAAGAATCTATGAATGCATCGATGAATCTATTCTCCACTTCTATCAAGTCTGTACCAGGTGGAGGAGTTTCATCAGTTGTTGAATCCATCTCAATGCAAAGATCTAGGTTATCAAAAGATAGGGAAGAATTGAATCTCTTCACATAGTCAATCTCATCATTTTGGATAGACTGATCATCATTCTCATATGTGTTAGTTGTTTCATCCTCTTCATTGGGGGGATATATACTCCAAGGATCCTCCATAAGTATCCCTTTAATAGAGATCAACTGCTTGAAATACAATTCCATCCTCCCCAGGAAGACATGGCAGTCCATCTGAGAGTGTTGATTAGTTCAATGTATCCTACATCCCCCTGGCCCAACAAGTTCTGATAGTTTCAGATCTCCTAGCTCTTCTAATTTCTTCCTTATTCGACTTTGCATACAAGGGATATCAATCCAGGATGAACCATGTCTCTCTGTCCATCCCTCATCACCCTGATTCTCATCTTGGTCAGAAGAGTTTACCTCATCTCCTTCAAAGCCATCATTAGTACTAGCATTTTCAACAAAGCTAGAGTCTATCTTGAGATTTCCATTATGCTCTGGATTTACATCCATTTCATGCTTTTCACCAAACAAGTCATCAAAGTTATGTTCTGGTGAATCAAATGTTTCATCTAGAACTTCATTGTGATGTAATGGAGTATGCTTTGGAAGATGACTGAAAATTGATGATATGGTCACAACTTCATTGACAAGTGGAGTACTTGAATCTGTGATTGGATTTTGCAGGGATGAATTCTCCCAGTGGTCTTGTGTGTGATTGACCTGATATGGGGTATGGGAAAATGTGGTGCTTGGACCATTAAGAAGGTGGTAGCTACTTGGTGAGAATGATTGCATCTGGGTAGGGATGGTGGGTGGAGTGGCATAAGGCTACAAATGATGGTAGTTTGTAAGCACAAGAGGGTTATAATCTTGAGTTTGGCTATCTGAATTTCTAGTGTCACCTCCAAATTGTGCCAATAAGAGAGCCTTTTTAAATGCATCAAGAAAAGATGTAGCCTCACCAAAACCTCTGACTTTGGTTGCAAATGAAAAATTTAAACCCTAATAGTAATTTTCTATCAGTATAAGATTATCAACAACCAAATCCAAAGATTGAACCCTCTAATACATGAACAAAAATATGTGATTAAATTGATGAATGGGTTCTAATGGTATCCTTTTTGTAGCTACAAATTCATGTAGTGGGTGTAGAGTATGAGGATCAAACTGATCTAAAAATAAGATTTCTAGTTCCATCCATGAATAAATAGATTCTAGTGGCAGATTATCATACCATTGCCTGGCTATACGTTGAAGTGTTCTAATGAACAATTGACAGACGACATCCTCATGCTGAACCTGGATAAGAATGAATATACGTCTGCAAGTTTTAGCATGTTCAGAAGCATTTTTCCCACTGTTAGGGAAAAATAAAGGAAGCCTATCATACAAGTGACCAGGGAATTCATCAGAAAATCCTCGTATATACAAAGGGCTACCCATTAGAGCTAGGCTTTCCAAGCCCTGGCCCACTCCAACTCACAACGATCCATAATTACTCATAGCCCTCCTTCTAGCACAACTTTTTTTTTTCTAAACTAGAAGTTCTAACCTTTACAAAGAGGAAAGAATGCCTTATATACAAAATGTGTACCAAAAGAATGTGTTGTCCCCAGCACTAGGGTTTTACAAAATATCTACTTCCAGGAGTGTCGGCTCTCAGATCTTTTTGAAGAGAGTCAATGCAGCATTTAATGTGAAGCCCTATTGTCCATCTTCTGGAAGGCTATTCCAGGGGTGATCTTAGATCTTTTGCATCTGCAACATTAACTCATCTATCTGCATGTCCATACTCAAACTCCCTCTGAAATCTACCTTGAATGCTCCAGAATATCACCATTAATATTGATCTGCCTGTTAGTGGTCACTACAACTATCCCTCTAAGTCACAAATCCTTCCTTCTGCCCCCTTTCTATTATGGACTTCTCTGTACATTTTACCATCTTCTAGAAGCACCATCCAGCCCTCTTGCAGATCTAAACATCATTGTTTGGACAGATTCATCCCTTAGTGATCTCAGAATGAATTCACCCTACTCACTTTCTGCTGATCTTCCCATGCAGGAGTAGTCAATCAGTCAAAGGGACCGATGAGTCACTCTTTTGGCTCCTTCTGGTTGGTCGGGCATACGCCATGCAAGCTTTATCAGGTGGTCAAAAGTGGTCCGAACAGTATCACATGTCGGTGAGACACTCATTGTGTCTTCTCGATATTATTTCATCTTAATAGCTATCAGCATAGCATATGGCAATCGGCAAGACGTTTCGGCCAGCTATAGAAGTCATATCGAGCTCGCAAAAACCCATCGGAAAGACCACATCCTTTCGCTGAGACCACATGGCGAAGCTTTTGTTTTCTTTTGGAGTCTTCCCGACATCCTCCTTATCCTCTGGGATCGAGCTCCTCTTGCTTCGGTGTGACTTTCATAGTCGCCGAGACTTCCCGGCAAGAGTCTAAATCTTCCCCAAAAACCCTTGGGGAACCTTTTTCGGCAAGACTTATGGCAAATCCCTTGCATGTCGCCGAGACTCTTTTGTATTGGCAGGACCTTTTGCCAATTTCCTTCACTCTCACCGAGCTTCCTCCTTGTCACTGAGACACCATCGGGTCGGCAAGACCTCTTGATGCAGATTGAGCAGAATGCACTTTGAGTCGAGGAGACTTTGATGATCTCATGGCGATATGACCTACAATGTGGAGTATCCAGACTTGATAGAATCTATAGTGCAACAGGGCCAAATATGGGGAAAATATGCTCATGGTGGGACTTTTCTAGAAACTTTGCAAGTATGGACAATATGTAATATCATCAAAATTGTGCAATTCTAACACCCCCTTTGGATCCTTAGCAGACAGATCCAAGCCACCAGTCGGCAAGAGGTTAGGAAAGTCTTGCCAACCTTTGCCTTAGCTAATTTTCATGACCAACTAGATTGAAGAATGCACCCCAACTAAGCTTCCTTGACAAATATCATCCTGTGTGCAATTTAAATCCTGCATTCAACAAAGAAAACCACAGTAAAGATCACACAGACAGAAGTTAATTAATAAAAAACGTCATTAAAATAGATCCTATGTCATTAGGGTACCGTTAAATCTTCAAACAAAATGATCATACAAGCAGTTCGGGTTTCAGGCCGACCTGCAGAATCCAAGCTAGGGAGGAATTTTGTAGAATTCTGAGCCAGTGGATTCCAACGGAATAAGCATGAAAACACGCATTAGAAACTTAATCCAATCATTATCAATCAAGGAACAACATGTGAGATCTCAAAATAGCATCAATTATTCATAAAATGTATCATCCTTTATTAACTAGCCTTACTACTCCATACTTCTTCACATTCCACCAAATTCTGGGGAAATCCACGTAGGATGGATTTCCGCGAAGGAGAAGACATTCCGGCAAACCCGGAACAAACAAGGAACAACGGATTTCAGGAAAATCTGGGGGAGAAAGAAATCCGCAAAAATCCGGTCCACGCAGATTTTCGCGAAGACCGAAAAATCCCTGAACAACAACGCTCAACCGGAGTTCGAGCGAGATCTGGGAAAATCCGGATGGGGTGGAAAATCCCTAACTCAGGAGAATACCCGAATTCCAACTGAGGCAGAACCAAACCCTGACAAAACTAGAAGACAAACTCAGGCATAAAACCAGAAGAACCACCAAGGGGAAAGCAAGTAACCAAAAGTAAAAAGAAACTAGAAAGAAGAAAGGGGGACCCATTTTGATCCAAAACAAAGTGGGGTGGTTATGCAAGGCATAATAGATGGCGAACAAGATTGCTTTGGAATATCCTTGATTTGATGGCTCAAATTGTGCATTCTCGAAGAAAAAGATGGAAAGATATTTTTTTTCCTCAGCCCGATATGAGATTGAGAAGGCTTATCAAAATATATATACTCCACCTCTAAACAGTCCATGTACAAGTGCAAAAATCAAGGTGCATGAGATCAATGCAAAGGCAAGGTTTATTATTAGGAATAGTCTTTCAAATACTGAATTAGTTAAATTTTTGAGTTTGAAGAGTGGTAAAGAGGTTTGGGATTTAAGTTAGAAAGCATTTATGATGGAGATTCAAAGGTCAAACAAGCAAAGTTGCAGAACTTGAAGGCACAATTTGAAATTATGCATATGTCTGAAGATGAAACAATTGAAGGCTACTTACAGAGAGTTGATGAGTTGGTAAGTGATATGAGAGGCCTTGGTGCAAGAGTTAAAGAATCTAAAATCTAGTAAAGAATGCTATCAAATCTCTTCCATATTGTTATAGTGAAAAGGTATTTGTAATTGAGGAAACTATTGATTTTGACAATTATTCTAGAGATCAATTGATTGGTACTCTAACTACATTTGAAATGAGAAAACTAAAGAAAGGTACAAAAGTAGAGAGTACTTTCAAGGCTGGTAAATTAGAGAAGGTTGAAGATTTAGGTTAAGATGATCGTGATGATTTGGAAGCTAACTTTGTAAGGAAGATGAAAAAGGGCATCGATAAGTACAAAGGTAAATTACCTTTCAAATGTTTTAGCTATGGTGATATAGGTCATTATGCTTCTAGGTGTCCAAAAAGAGCTCTAGACAATAAGAACAAGGAAAAAAAGGAAAGATGATTAAGGAAGCTTACTATGTGAAAGAAGATGATGGTATTTTTGATGATGAATCTGATTATGGAGATTTTGATGATAATGAATGTTTGTTTTTGGATATAAAAGAACTATCTAGTTCTTTTAACCCTAAAATTTGTGTGAAGGAAAGTATTCTGGAGATGAAGGATAAGATTGAAGGTACTTTAGTATCTTCTTTTCATGTAAAAGAGGATAAGAATTACTGGGTTGTTGATAGTGGTTGCTCTAATCATATGACCAGAGACAAAATAAGTTTTTTAAACATGAAAAGTATGATGGAGGATTAAATAAATTTGGAGATGATTTAGGAGCAAAGATTTGTTGAATAGGTTCAACCAATTTTGATTGAAAGCATAATACTAACAATGTTAACTATGTTAAGGGCTTAAGACATAATATTTTGAGTGTTGAACAAATGTGTAGCAAAGGGTATAATCTTGTGTTTAAGGATGCAACATGTTGAATCCAAAAAGGGTCTGGAACTATGATTGATGTTGGTAAAAGACCATATGGAAACATCTATTAGCTTAAGGGTGTTGATGGTCATTTCTTTATGTCTCAGATTAATGATAGTTGGTTATGGAACTAGAGGATGTGCCACATTAATTTTGATACTTTGATAAGAATCAGTACAATTCATGCAGTGAGAGATTTACCTATAATCACAAAACCTATCAATGTTGTTTGTGAGAGTTATCAATTTTGAAAACAAACGAGTTCTTTAAGGGAAAGGAACAATCTACTACCAAATTGTTGGAATTAGTGCTTACACATATTTGTGGTCCTATAAGGGTGAGAATTATATAAGGTGATAGGTACTTGATGCTTTTGATTGATGATTATTCTAGAATGACATGGGTTACTTTTCATAGAGAGAAATATGATGCATTAGATAAATTCAAGGGATTTAAAGCTATGGTTGAGAATGGAATAGATTTGAAAATAAATTTTTTAAGGTCTAATAGAGGTGGTGAATTCACCTCCAATGAGTTTAACATGTTTTGTGAAGTTTGTGGAATAAAGAGGTATTTTTTTGTCCCTAAAACTCCTTATCAGAATGGAGTTGTTGAAAGGAAAAATAGAACTATTCAAGAAGTTGCAAGGACTATGATGAAAGAGGAAAATCTACTGAATGTCTACTAGAGAGAAGCTATTCATACTATTGTTTGTACATACTTAACCAAGTTCAAGCTAAAGCTAACAACACAAAGACTCCTTATTGTTGTGTGGTCTCACAACACACCCCAAGACTATAAGACTTGGGGACCCAATGTGAAAACTAACACTTATGGTAGGTACTGGCTAGTTGGAAAGATCACTAGGAGTGAAAAGAAAAATATTTTTTATTTTAAAAGAAAGAGTACTTCGTAACTCAAAGTGTTCCAAGTATTGGGTATCAGGTATTGGGAAGGCTAGAAGTGCAAATAGGTAACACAAGGTGTTGAGTAAAGTGTTCCGGTGCGGAAGAAAAGGTCTAGTAAATATGGAGATTTTGGTAAATTTTGAGGTCTAAGAAAATTATGGTAAAAGCTAAAGTA